>OV651813.1:86138548-86146048 GCA_927349885.1 Psylliodes chrysocephalus | reverse complement strand
GATCCCATTGCTTCAAGTGAACATGGACACCATCTCACCGAGATATATCATTCATAAGCCATATAAAGTTATAATAGAACAAATAGAAGAGCCAGAAGTGGCAGGTACGATTCATATCTACACCAACGGTTCTAAAACAAAACGAGGCTCAGGATATGGAATATACTCCAGATTCTTTAACCTAAACATAAAATGGGCTATAAGCAGTTGTGCCAGTGTAGTTCAAACAGAGCTAACAAGGATTCTCATAGCAGCAAAAGAAATAACCACAAATAATATCACTGGAAGGAACATGTTTATCTATACAGATAGCAGACAAGCACTACTTACCCTGAACAGACCAAGAATTTACTCAGCGTTAGTACTAAAATGTCACGAAGCTTTGAGCGAAGTATCCATCAATAATGTGGTTACCTTAAGATGGATCAAAGGTCACGTTACATCGAAAGGTAACCATCTTGCTGATTCACTAGCCAAGAAATACTTTTTGGACCTGGTCCTTCTATTGGCCTGACAAAATCGGTAGTAATAATAATAATAATAATAATAATACTCTCCCTAATTTACCCCCTTACGAGTGAATTTTAACCCCAAAAGCTGAGCTTGTCCGAGGAAGGGGACGGCTATTATTATTATTATTTGCCGTAGCGCTTCGGAGCGACTTAAAGATGATTGATGGTGTCATTTGACTTACAGGTGAGGAAAACCCGGAAAACCCCACCCACCATCATCGAAAACGGTAACGCATGGTGATTTTTAATAATTTGGATGCCATATCAACAGAAATTAAATTTCTGCTAATACAGTATCCATCAAATCGTATAGAGAACCATGCAAAATAAATTAACAAGGTCTTCCGTGAATTCGAAACCGCGTCTTGTTTACCAGAAAATTGGCTCGCAAATTAATGCGACGCCGTACACACCTGCGCTACCGCGGTCGACAGATCTAATTAAAAAACATTTCCTAGTGAAATTCAAGGAAAGATGGGATGAAACAAGAAAGTGCAGAGTTGCCAGGGAGCTCCTAAGTTAACATTGCAGCATACAAATACTTGATTAAGACTAGACAGAATCTGCGCTTAGTCACAGGCATTCTGACTGGTCATTGCCAAGTACGGAAGCATCTTCATATCATGGGGCTGTCAGAAACCGCACTCTGCAGAGGGTGCGAACAAGAAGATGAGACCATCGAGCACAACCTTTACGATTGCTCGACTCTCTCATTTATTAGAAGATTTGTGTTCGGCGAGTATCGCCTAGCACCGGTCGATGTAAGAGAAGCACCTTTTGGTGACGTTGTCAACTACATTAAATCTGTAAGATGGCTCACGAGCTAGGAGGTGCCTATCATCTTAGGAGGATGCACACTGGGCCTAATGAGGCCTAAGTGCCGTGGGGGTAACCCACCCTCCACACGTTACATAGATAGTATACAACTTTTTATTTGCTGTAAGTAAAAGTTAGCTAACAGTTATTGAATTGTTTTCAGTGAATATAAAACAATATAGTGTTGTTCGTTATGAATAATTGAAGAGCAAAATGGATAAATCACCCTGTACTTTGGTTATATTTAATCAGAGACTGATTAAATATAGATTATTTGAGGTCCTATCGACCCCTAACATATGCGCAGTTCCCGGTGATTCACCCTGTATGTGTATACGATTGAAAATGTATTCCATTTCACAGTAAACGTTATATTATTATATTATCTGTGATAGGTATACTGTCAGAAGAGATACCCAATATATCTGCATCTTTTACAATTTAATTTTGTCGAGGTTAACAACGGCAGGCAAAGTATTAAAATAGGAGTGGTGGTTCCATTTAACCATCGATTCAAAATATCAGTGGGTAAATACTTATATGGTTGTTGTTGCTTGGTTGTAAAATTGCAAAATCTACATAGAAGTTTACCATGAAATTACTATTTTTAACGTGCTTGTGCATCATTTCCGCGCAATGTAGTTCATTACGAATGCGTAAGTACCTATTTTTACAAACAACTTTTTTTTATAAGGACAGTCGTTTTAGAAGGGCTTAAAACATTTTTTAAAAGCCGCAAACTAAGATAATTTAAAAAATTAACAAAAAATGTATTCGGATTTTTCCTCCAATAAGAGTATCTGATCAAAATTGTATCACTAAACTGTATGATTTATCTACTTTTGAAAATTTAACAACAGGAGTTTTTGAGAACAATTCATCACTACATTTTTCGAATTTATAAAAATACATTTTTGTACAAAAGGGAATATAGTGAGAGTGAGAACAAAATCAACAAATAAATGTAGGTAGGTATGATTCTACTTACTTAGGTACCTACCTAATTTACAATGGTAGAAGTTAATATAACATAAACACCCTATTTTTTAAGTAAGAGATATAACTTTATTTACTTTTTTTAGATTTTAATTTATAATATTTTAATTGGTTTTCGTGTTTTGTTTTTTACACGGTGTTAATAGAATTTTTGAATAATTTTTTATTATTAGTTTTGTGTAGTGTTAAATACTAGGTACACTAATATTGTGTGATGGAAATGTATTTAATGTAATGAGCAGCTGTATTATTGATTATAAGATTTATCAGAAGAAGGGTATCCAGATAAGATTTATGTCTAGAAATGTATACCTACCTATGATTATGTAAATAAAGACCTGACCAGCAACGGGGATCACTATCTACATCTGAATTTTACAAACTAATGAATTATGTTAATAATTGCTTAAAATAGTAAACGGGTCTTTCCATTTAAAATATTCTGTCAGTTCTGTCACTTCCGCTTACAACGGAAGAAGATGCAAAAGTGATTATTTTAAATGAGGAGCCACTTCTTTTATTCCACATACCGATAGAACATGAAATTTTGAGGTAATATTGAATAATAAATTGTTATAGTTAAAATTGGTAATATATAAAATAACAATTATTTTCAAAAAAAATAATAACTTTGAGGCTATTAAAATAATATTTATTTGAACTCAATTTGAAAGTTTTTTAATTAAATTATATTAAAAAAAATAGTAATTAACTATTACATGACAATAAATTATCCTTTATTGTACAGGGTGAAAAAAAAACATACAAATTTTGATTTATATTCTACCACCAAAAAAGTAGAATTGGTGTTTATTTTTTTATACTCAACTCTAAGATCTACTTCCAGTATATTCAAAATATCGACTGAAAACTTTAATTGTTTGAATTAAATTGATCGAAAACGAACAAATTGGTTTGAACTATACAGCCAGTTTCTTGTTGACCCTGTTGAGCGGACTCAAAACTTAGAAAATATGTATTATGGAGAAGCAACAATTTTCAAGAAAATGTAGGAGAAGTATTTTTAATTTTGTATCCTGATTTATGCAGATTCCATCTTCGAATAATTGAAAATAGTAACATGAAGGTTTTTCTGTCTATCTGTAACGTGTGGAGGGTGGGTTACCCCCACAATACTTAGGTATCATTGGGCCCATTGTGCATTCCCCTAAGATGATAAGCACCTTATATCTCGTGAGCCAGCCTACAGATTTAATATAGTTGACAACGTCGCCAAAAGGTGCTTCTCTTATATCGGCCGGTGTTAGCCGATACTCGCCGAACACAAATCTTCTAATAAATGAGAGCGTCAAGCAGTAGTAAAGGATATGCTCGATGGTTTCATCTTCTTGTTCGCACCCTCTTCAGAGTGCGGATTCTGACAGCTCCATGATATGGAGATGCTCCCGTACTTGGCAATGACCAATTAGAATGCCTGTGACTAGGTGCAGATTCTAGTTATAGGTCAAATATTTGTTTGCTGCAGTGTTGTCACGATAACTTAAGAGCTCGCTGGCAACTCTGCAGTTTCTTGTTTCATCCCATCTTTCCTTGGATTTCACAAGGGAATGTTCTTTTGTTAGGTCTGTCACTACCGATTTTTTTGTCTGGCCAATAGAAGGGCCAGGTCCAAAAAGTATTTGGTTGGCTACCTTCTTGGCTAGTGAATCAGCAAAACCTTTCAATGTGGCTGACCTTTGATCCATCTTAAGATGACCACATTGTTAATATAAATACTTCGGCCAAAGCTTCCTGGCATTCTTGTACTAACCCTGAGTAAATTCGTGGTCTGTATAGATGAGCATGTTCCAGTGATATTGTTTCTGGGTATTTCTTTTGTTGTTATGAGAATACCCGTTAACTCTGTTTGAACTACACTGGCACTATTTCTCACAGCCCATTTTATATTTAGGTTTAAGAACCTGGTTTTCTGTCTAATTGTAAGTAACGAATTATAATCTGCTGACAAAATTTTAAAAACTATTGCTTATAATTTTGTTAAGGGGGTAAAACGAAACTTTCCTCTCTTTTGCACATACCTCATTAAATTTACTTGTAACTAATCACTAAATAGAAACCATCTAAGAGGTCAGATCACTTGTAAAATCCCGTTATTGTAGTACTAATGGTTGCTAAACTATTAATGTTGAGAACAAACACCGATTTCGGCCAATGATCTAGAAATATGGCCAAAACGCGTTCTGACCACCAGCATATTGCCATTGTCCGAAATATCGCTTTTCGGCTGTTTAATGTAGACCACAAGTCAGCCTGAAAGCATTTTAATATCCTTTACTTTGCCAGAACACAAAAAACAAACGTCCAGTGCTAATGTAACATGAAAAAATAGTTTTATTCTTTATATAAATATGACATTTAAATTTTGAAATTAACATCAATTTCTAATCTATTATTTTAATTTGCAAATTATTTAGGGTAATTATTGAACTTTACTCATTTGTCGTTTCTTTAACGTACAACAATTTGAGCTGTGTCCAGGTCGTTGGAGTCAATGCCGGTCGACGTAGCCAAATATGAATTGAAATTTTCTGGTGACGGCAAAGCAGCCACCTACACAAAGTCTTTGCTTCTTGTTGTTGTTGTATATTTTATTAATTTGATTCTTATATCACTGTTACACGGAAAAAAAATTGTAGAACAAATTTCTACAATTATACAATTTTTCTCTACAATAAATAGTACATATAGGGACAGGGAGAATTTGTAGTAAAAATTTCCAAATATTTGTAGAGAATGTATTGTAGAGTTAGTATCTACAATATTTAGTAAAAATATCCAAATGCATCATAAGAATTGTTCTACAAATTGTTATAATTTTTGCTATTCATTGTATGAATTTATATTAAAAATGTATTGCGTTTTATGAAAATAAATACGAAAATTTTACACAATAAATAGTAAAAATTCATACAAATTGTACTAATTTTTAATAAAATTTGTAGTAGTATTTTATAATTATTATAATTAAAACTTAGAAAAAAATGTTCCTTAATAAAATATTTATTGTTTTAATATAAAAGATACAAAGTCTTTACATTATGTAATAAATAACAGTAATAATAGCGCCCTCAGTCTCAGTTGGCTTTTCTGCACCTGAAAAATATGAAACAAAAATTAATACCTGTCGAACTGTTCATACCCTTAAAATGGGGATATTTATCACCTTTACACTGATTTGGATATTAAATGACTAAGTCAGATAACTAACAAAAATGAGAAAGTAGGTATGTCACAATTAAGACAAAAAACATCATTGAACTTGGCACAACATTCTATCGTTGGGCACAACATTCGATCGTTGACCACAGCTATTTTTTTTTTTTTTTTTAATAATCTACTAAGGTTATTTAAATTATTTATCTAAAGGTAAATTATTCAGAAAAAATAATAAATGTACTAATAGAAGTTTTTCTCAAACGCATCGGTGCTTATAATATAATAATGTGTTATAGGTACTCGTATATGTACATGTACCATGCTTTGTTTTGTGAACATGGCGAACGGCTACTACTGTCTGGCTATTTATGATCGACGTCAGAAAACGTTGGCCAATAGCAGAATTCTGTTTTATTCACACGACTTAGAATTTCTACAATATTATAGAATATTTTTGAACAAAATTGAATTTTTTTCATAAAAAGGGATGTAAAGTATTACTATTTTTTGTAGAGAAAATTACTATTTTTTGTAGAGATAATTATTAATATTTGTACAAATTTTTACAGAAGTTAGTAGTAGTAATTACGATAATTGTAATAAATTTCTACTTCTTCAAACAATAGTAAAATATACTAAACATTGTGGATTTCTTTCCTATTGTTGTAGCATTTTATTCGACAATTCAATTGCTACAATAATGAATAGTTTGTACTATAAATTGTAGTAAAATTTTCTACAAAAAGTTAAGTATTTTTCTACAAGTCTACTAATACAACATTGTAGTAAAATTTTCCAGTCACATTTTTTCCGTGTAGTTTGCCATGGGGTAACATAAGCTTAACCTCGAACTTTGATCAATAACAACAATAATATTACAAACCAACTACTGTTACATGGTGTCGGGACAGTTGCGCTCTCGTACATTTGGGTCCTCGATACATTTGAGACCCTGTCTTGATTTTTCGAATAATGATAAAATTTAAGTGAGACCTACCCCTATTAATCCCAAGCAGAAGTCGAATAATGAAGTAGATTTTTTGGTTTACTGATATATACAAGGTGTTTCAGAGTTAAAAGTACATACGTTATCTGTAAGTGTAAGACACTTGGGTGATTCGAGATGACCTATTAATAATGGTTCTATCACGTCTCATTACCTAGAACGAATTTATTAATTTCGCCTGGATTTTTATTTGGCCAAAATTCAACAATCATCATTCGGTATAAAAATTTCCAATTTAGCATGTAGAATCATTTTGATATTGCAAAAATAATGAAATAGAAATAATAGTTCAAATTTAGGCCCAACGTAACAAAATTTGATCTATTTTTTTTTTTTTTCGTTTCGAAAACAACACAAATTTGTATCTGATTACATATTTGAAAATATTTCTATCTTACCTATTTGACAGTAAATAGCAATCATGCTTAACTATGGAAACAATGGCTCAGTTGCAGTTAAGGTAATCATGTAAAATTGCTATTTTTTTTTTTATTTTAATCAACATCTATTCTTTTTAAAACAGGATGAAATAAAATATACGATACACGTCCGTTAAGTGTTATTACAGTACTCGTTTATATACAACTCATACTGTAATAAGTCACCTACCGGACTTGTAACGTGAAATACTATTACAGTTTTTTCATTATTCGACGTCTGTTTTGGTTATGCATTATTAGTAGGCATTAGCAGGTAACCCATTAATAGAAGTAGGGTCGCAAGTGTCTCACTTATATTTTATCATCATTCGAAAAATCAAGAGAGGGTCTCAAATGTATCGAGGGTACAAATGTACGGGGAAGCGTCTGTCACGGATTCCTGTTACATGTCCGAATATTCCGAATCGACTAACGATAATTTGTTTGGACACTGACTAGAAACTAGTGTTTGTATGCTAAACGCATTCTGGAAATCGCGAGAGGTCTAGAACGAGTTCTGGCATTTACAGAAAGTCCAGAATGCGTTCTGGTCTACCCTATAGACAGCCTAAAA
>OV651813.1:86049492-86138048 GCA_927349885.1 Psylliodes chrysocephalus | reverse complement strand
GCTTAAAGAGTTGTTAACATGCTGGAATTCATTATTCTTAACTCGAAAATGTATTCATTAAAAAAAATTCCCGTGCAATATAAAAGTTAATTTATAATTCAAATCTCATTGTATACCTTTTAATTTCGGATATATTTTTTAAATAAATAAATGATAACATTAATTTAAAATAATTGAGCGAAATTACTGTATGTAAAAATAACAAAATAAATTCAAATCACTTGCGTACGTTTATCACTTGTAAACAGTAGAAAAGGATATACATTTTGTTGGTGTCGCCCTCTAGACGAAAAAGCTTTTAACGTATTTTTTTAATTTTTATTGAGAAAAATAAATGTTCCTGTAAAAATTAAAAACATATATTGTTCTCTTCTAGCATTTTTATTTGTATTTTTTTTTTTTTTCGATACATTTTCTCAAAATAAACCGATTCAAATGTTAAAAAAGTGACTCCTTTACCTGTACTTACATAATTTTTTAAAAAATAAAAAATAAACCGTAAAATTGGTGTACTATGAAACCCATTGCATATTACATAAATGATTTACGTAAAACAATAAGGTGTACCTACAAATACGTAAACTTTAATTATCCCTCGTAAAACATCAGTAAAATATTTTGTAAATTGTTTTCATTCACAAATATTAATTTCTTAAAAATCTAACAGAGGCGCCACTTGCCAGACGAAAAATCTTGCAATGTAAGGGTTTCGTAGTGCCCCACTTTTAAAGTTTATTTTTAAGTATTTTTAAAAGAAAAAATATGTACGTGTAGATAAAGGTTAAATCTATGCTCCTCTAGAACCACTTTTTCAAAATTCAATTGAGAAAATGGTTCAATAAAGTCGAGTTTTGTGTTTTTTTTTTTAGAAAAAACAAATTAAAATTTTGAAAAAGTGTTTCCAGAGGAGCATAGATTTAACCTTTACCTACACGCATATATTTTTGTCTTTTAAAATATGTCAAAAATAAACTTTAAAAGTGGGGTACTACGAAACCCTTGCATGCTCTGCTCTAAAGCAAAGTAAATACTCATCTTAAGACTACGTCGACGTTCACTAATAATTTGGCCAGCTTTAGAAAAAAGGCTTTCGCATGGCACTGAGGTAGCCACAGCACATAATTTACTTCTTACCAATTGACTTAAATTTGGATACATATATTGGTGTTCTCTCCACCATTGTAGAGGGTCTTTTTTTCGATCTAAAAGATCATCATCCATATATCTTTGGACTTCTATGATGGCCCTAGAAGTCGAGAAAAGTTTTTTCTGCTCTTTTTCCGTCCACGTATGTCCATTACGTTTTAAAATATATAACTGTTATTTTGAGTATTCTCTACTTTTACCTCTACCTAACTTTTTTGCTGTCTTATTTCATAACGGAGATATCATCCACTACCCCTCTAAGAAATAATTCTGTATAATCAAATAAAAATAACAATAGAGAGATATTGCAAGTTCACTTAAGGTCAGTTATTTTTATGAAAACGCATCGTTTTTGCGTAAAATGCGAAAAACTGGGGAAAAACGCCGAAAATGTATACATGTATATGTATAATATATAATACATTCTTCCGATCATTCTCATCTCTGCGCATAGTGAAATTTTGTCAAAAGAAGTAAATTTATTTATTTATTTCTGTAGCACTTACAGAATGTAAAATTCCAAATAGTACAGTATATCTAACCTTACACAAACAATTGTAGAATTAAAAACAGTACAAAATAAATTAAAAAAAATATATATATATAAGAGAGTTTAATTATATATATATTTATAAAATATTAAGAGAAGGAAGAATAACACAACACCGCGGGACGACACGAGTAAAACTTAGACATTCAGGAGTTGCATGTTCCTTTTCAGCGCCAAAATATTACAATTAAGGGTATAGTCCATTATTAACCGAAATATCGGTTACTCGGTCCAAAACTAACCGCTCTGCTTGACATTCCTGAAAAATCGGTTAAATTAGGGACGCGGTTACCTGAAAATGGTGACTCAAATGTCAATTCACTAACCGGTATATTTTTGCGGTTACCATTAAATCGAATGTTAATCTGTCACAAAAGTGACGTAAATCTCGGAAGTGGTCCAAAAGTAACCAAGAAATTATTTTTTTTTCAGGAACCGCTGTCAAAAAGTCCTGGTTATTTGCGGTTCGTAGTCGGTTAATAACGGACCATAGCCTAAATAATATCACAGTCCGAGTAAAATTTGTTATAGTTCTTGCATAAGCGATCAATAAATGCACTTTGTCCGTAATTGGTTCTGTGTCATTTTATATTTAAGAGTGATGTGTGCCGAGTCCGTCGGACAGGAACCAATAGTTGAACTCTCTTAAAAGCAGTAACCCGCGCTTGATGGAACCACCACCTATTAATTTAGTCAGGAATAGGAGTAAAGCCTATTTTCTTCTGCATTCCAGGCTCTGCATGCCGCAAAGCATTAATCTTATTCGATAACATGTGTTATGGCTATGAAATCGGTGTTTAAAGAGCAAGTATTTTACGAATTTACGTTGCACCCTTTCAATTCTATTGATATGACAGGTGTAAGTAGGTTGCCAAATAACAGAACAGTATTCGACAGTTCTCACCAGGCCATTAGGCATTCCAAACAAATGAATTGCCAGTGGGAAGGTTTGGTATATCTAAGGGTGGCGACATACGGTGTATTCTATCTACTTTACGTAAAATCATGAATAATGGATTACATTTAAATATTTTATGTCAAACACAATAAAAATAATATTTAAAAACCTACCTATACATTTCTTCATAAATTGGCAGGCTTGGAGACTACTACTTCGAATAAAAATAGCGTCCAAGTTGCAAGACTATGTCGCTACCCCCTTAGATATACAAGAATTTCCCACTGGCACATAATGTTTGACAGGTCGTTGGAATGCCTAATTGTAAAGTGTCATGATTGCTTTTGTGTCATTCACGTACCTAGTATGTCACTCGATAAAGCCAAGTATTCTGAGGGCTTTGCATACTATGGAATCTATATGGTTGTTAATAGATATTGTGGTATCAAAAATAATGCCCAGATCAATGACTGTCGAAGATCATCTATCTAGGTTGACGCTGTCAATACTGTAACAGTTAAGAGTGAGATTGTGGGATCTTGTAAAATGCAAGGTTGTGCACTTAGAAATATTTATAGAAAGAGCGTTATTTTTTCACCAGGTAGCAAACCTGTTTAGGTCAGACTGTAATGCGGAGTTATTACCAGTGTTTCTACTAAAAAACTTTAAATCATCCGCAAAAAGAAGGCATTGGCTATTAAGAAAGCAGGCCGTAACATCATTGAAGAATAAGGAAAACAATAGGGACCTATATGTGAACCTTGAGGAACACCGGATAGGACTGAAACGTCACATGATACGGAATTATGCACTATGACAAATAAGATTTAATTCAGTAAAAATAACAACCAGAGATACCGATTTCGGAGAGTTTCTTGAGTAGCAAATCATGACAGACACTGTCAGAAGCTTTTGACAGATCAATGTAGATAGTGTCAACCTGGTAACCATTTTTAAATGATGAAATTAAGAACTCTTGATAGATTGCCAGATTAGTTTATGTCGAGCGACCTTGATAGAAGCCATGTTGTTGAGGTGAGATATAGTTTTTATACGTGTATAACATTTCATCTGTTAGTATGGATTCAAATAGTTTTGAAATTATCGATATAATGGAAATACCTCTATAATTCTTTATATCGCTTTTATCCCCTTTCTTGTAAACTGCATAAGGTAGGAAAACTTCCAAGTAGATGGAAATATTCCACTATCAAATGATTTTTGGAAAATTTGGCTAAGTGGGATTGACAAGGAGTCACAGCACCCCTTCAAGAACGACGGTGGTACCCCATCAGGGCCCGCAATTTTACTAGAGTCAAGACTTTTTATTTTAGAAGATACTTCACAAGGAGTGAAAGAGTGTGTGGCTTAAGTGGAATAAAATGGCACATCGGGAAGATCAATTTTTCGGTTTAAGTCGTCTTTAGAATAGCACGTTTGGAAATAAGATGCGAAGGTGTTTGCAATTTCTTTAGGATCACTGAGTTCATAGTTTCCGTACTTCATTAAATTAGGGAATCTGTACTCTCGCTGCAAACTTTTAATAAATGTCCAAAAATGTTTTATGTTTTGTGGAATTAAGTGCTCGGAGTTCGAAATAAACATTAAGTAACACCAGTCAGTTCGAAATTTTACTTCGCCCCTTTTAATGGAGTATTTAATATAATCACTTTGAAGCTTAGTTCTTTGATATATTTGATTGAGCTTATTCTTTTCAACAATCAATTTGCGTAATGCAGCGTCAAACCACACAGGATATTTGTTACCTCTTATCTTCTTCTTTGTGACTTATTGGTCGATACCTATTTCTATGATGTTGGAAAATTGTTTTACAATTGTTTAGATCAGTGAAGTTGGCTTTATGGAACTGATGTACATTAACTGGTTTATTATCACTGAGTAAGCGAGGTTTTTTATTCGTGAAGTTAACCAAAAGTGGGGGATGTAGAGGATCAATTTTCACTTGTGAAAAATCGCTAGATTTGCATTCAATTGATTCAAACTCGTCCACAAATATAAGATCCAGTATCCGTTGGAGCGAATTGAAAACATAGTTTATTTGATTGAGTTCATGGAAACACATTGTATCAATTAAAGCCTCGGTGGTAGCAGGTTGAATTCTAGTTGGAACAACAAAATTATCTTCAATTTCCCATTGGACATGTGGAAGATTGAAGTCACAACATATTATGAATTTATGACTTTTAACTTTGCTTTTTAGAAATTCGCATAAATCGCAAAAAGATAAATAGCTTTCTAATGACGATTTTGGAGGAATGTGCACACATCCAATTACCGTGTCGATATTGTTTATTTTAGCCTTAACCCAAATATCATCATTTGTGTAGATGTTGGAGTATTAATCTTGTCAGTTGTAACATGAGGTAAAGTTGCTATTAAAGTTCCATTTCGGCTGCATTATTTTTGTCTTTCCCGAATACAACATATCTATCGCCGAAAAATTCAGAACTATGAAAGTCTTCATTAAGCCAAGTTTCACTTGAACAAGACATGGCTAAATATTAGTCCTATGATAGAGTAAAATGGATTATCTATAAGTAAAACATTTTTTTCATCTGAAAAATGTCGATTTCTTGGCTTACGAGGTCCTGTCTTGTGGCCCTCGATATATGTCTCACCTGCTTCTTTTCTGGACGGACTCAGGCATTAATTCATCTTGTGAATATGAAATTATGTTCACACTCAAAATCAGGAATAACGTTAAGTTTCTCAAATCGCCGAAATAGAATTTTTCTTTAAAAAAATATGAAATCGATAGAATTACATGTAAAGGTCATCAACTTACCGTTTATATGCTTTGAATGTGTCAATTATATTAAATTATATTAGGGCCGGACCCAGGGTAGGACGATCTAGGGGCGCCAAAATCATGGAAAATGAAAATAAACTGATAAAAAAAATTAAGTTACAGGCTTTTATAAAATACACTAAAAAGTAAAGAATATTTTTTTATCATTCTAATATCATATCAATAAATTATTTTTCATAATATAAATAGTTTGTGCAAATTGTCCAGTGCGTTTGGCTTCTGTGAAGGTAAGTGTTTTAATTTTTGTTTTTATTTTTAAAAACTAAAAAATCCATCAGACATATGCCCAAAAAAGGGTGGGGGGTAGATTTCAAAAATTAGAGTTTAGATCAAAACATGGCTTGTGTGGTATCAAATGAAAGGTAATTAAGTCTGGAGTTGAATAAAATGCATTTTATTTTTTTAAGCCAGTGGCGCACAAGGGTGGATTTCAAAAATTAGAGTTTATATCAAAAAATGGCTTGTGTGGTATCAAATGAAAGTTGATTGAACCTGCAGTTGAATAAAATTTATTTTATTTTTTAAGCCAGTGGCGCACAAGGGGAGGGATTTCAAAAATTAGAGTTTGCATCAAAAAATGGCTTGTGTGGTATCAAATGAAAGGTAATTGAGTCTGGAGTTGAATAAAATGCATTTTATTTTTTTAAGCCAGTGGCGCACGAGAGGGGATTTCAAAAATTAGAGTTTATATCAAAAAACGGCTTGTGTGGTATCAAATGAAAGGTAATTGAGTCTGGAGTTGAATGAAATACATTTTTTTAAGTCAGTGACGCATAAGGGGGATTTCAAAAATTAGAGTTTAAATCAAATCATGGCTTGTGTGGTATCGAATGAAAGGTAATTGAGTCTAAAGTTGAATAAAATACATTTTCTTAAGCCAGTGGCGTACAAGGGGGGATTTCAGAAATTATAATTTAAATCAAATCATGGCTTTTTTTGATATCAGTATTATCTTTTATTTTAATTAATTTGTTCCAGAAACCAAAATATCCGATGCTAAGAGAAAACCCTCTGGAAACGAATTTAAAAAGCGGAGATTGAACAAGCAAACAGCTTCAAAAAAAGTCAGATGCGCTGCAGAACTTCTTGAAAGAAGGTAGTTTCAACGCTCCCACAACCGACTAACATTTGAACAACGCCCAGCACCTAGATACTGACTTTCCGGATATGAACCCCCCTTTGGACGCAACCGTCAGCATTACAGAGCTGGGTAAGTCATCTTAAACGAGTTTGGCGAGTAGTGATGCAGTCCGTGCAGTTCCAAAAATCAAAATTCGCAAGTTGTGCAGACCTCAGAGCAACATTTAGAACAGACTACCGTGCAAAGTATCTCTTCTGATCCAGGATTATGGCCAAAAATCATGCGTGCAGTAGATAGAGTTTTTTTGGTTAAACGTGGTCCAACTGCCCTTTGTATAATTTTGATTTTCCTTTTGATGATCAGCATAGAAGATTCTCACCAAAACATTACAAGAAAAGGCTTACAAATGGAGAAGAGGTTTTAAGAGAATGGATGGTATATTCCGTATTTTAAAACGCTTTGTACTGTTTTCCATGTCGACTTTTTGCTGCACCATCTAGCTTGAGCGCTCTTGGCAATCGGGTATTTAAAGACTAGAAGCATTTAGGGGAGTCTTTAGCACATCATGAAAATGCTAAAACTCATATAGATTGTTTGAAATCATGGCTTGAATTAAAGGAAAGATTGAAAATAGGTGAAACAATAGATGCAGTTTCTCAGAGACTCATTGATTCTGAGATAAATCACTGGTCTGAAGTTCTTTTACGCATTATATCAGCCGTTAAAATGCTAGGTGAGAGCTCTCTAGCTTTTCGAGGAACAAGCAATAAACTGTATGAACACAATAATGGAAACTTTTTGAAGTTAATTGAGTTATTGGCTGAGTTTGAGCCAAAAATGGAGGAACACGTTCGCAGAGTCTTCAATAAAAAAGAAATCAAAGCTTCATATCTAGGGAAAACTATACAAAATGAAATAATTGAATTATTGCATGACAACATAAAGCACCACATCATTGAGCAAGTTCAAAAGGCCAAGTATTATTCCGTGATTTTTGACTGTATTGCCGATGCAAGTAAAGTAGAACAGATGACATTTGTGATAAGATTTGTCTCCATACAGGAATCAGAGTCTGAAGTTTCAAGTCATTATCAACGAACATTTTTTGAGTTTTCTACCCATTGAGAGATCAACAGCTAAGGAATTGTCGGAGGTTTTACTCAGGGTTCGGAGGATATATATCAAGTGATATATATCATGATATATATCACGATATATATCATGATATTTATACCTTGATATATATCCGATATATTCGATAATTTTATTTATTAAATTAAAAATGTTTTCCACTATTCTGAACATCCGAAAATGTCTCAATACGCCCCTGTTTAAAAGTATAATAACTAGCGATTTATATGTGTCTGTGTTTAAATATTAATGTTAATAAAATAATGTTAAAATCTGTTTATTTTATTAATTATTTTTGTTTTTCTTTTTAATTTGAGTTAGAATAAACGGTTTTGTTGTTTTTGTTAATATGTTTGTGTTAAAATTTAAAATATAGTTTGTGCAAGAAACAATACTGTTTTTTAACTAAATAATTAAATTTTAAAAATGATATATATCGGATATATATCCGATATATTATATCAGATATATATATCATGTGATATGATATTTATATAAATATCATGATATTTTTGAACCCTGGTTTTACTAAAAGAGCTAGAGAAAAATAGGCCTAAAGTAGAAAACATGCGCGGTCAAGGGTATGCCAATGATTCCAATATGAGAGGGGAAAAATCGGGAGTACAAACAAGAATCAGAAATATAAACCCCAGTTCCATGCAGCAGCCATTCGCTAAATTTGGTTGTAAACGATATGGCAAAATCCTCGTTTGAGGCAGCCAACTTCTTCAATATTGTTCAAAAGTTTTTGTCTTCCTCTTCTTTTCGTTGGGCAATATTACTGAAATATATTGATACTTACACCCTAAAACCATTGAGTAATACGCGATGGGAAAGTCGAGTCGACTCATTAAAAGCTCTGCGGTTTCAAATTGGTGCAATTCACGATGCTTTGTGCAGCATAGATGAAGATTCAGAAATCGATAATATGATCAGAGACGAGGCTAGCGGATTATTAAATAATTTGCAGGAGATCAAATTTATATGCTCTGTTGTGATCTGGTACAAAATTTTGAGTCATATTAACCCCATCAGCAAACTTTTGCAAACTGTAAATTTTAATATGTCACAAGCTATTGATATGCTTAGCAACTGCAAACTCTTCTTTGAAAACCTGAGATCAGATGAAGCTATTGAAAGCATCATTTTAGAAGCAACCGAGCTTGCTTCAGAGATTGACGTGGAAGCTAATTTCGAAACCACCACACCACGTCATCGTGTCAGAAGCAAAACAAGAACGTTTTTGTATGAGGGCCCGGATGAACCCGTTCAAGACCTCAAACAAAAATATGAAATAGATTTTTTTTCACACTATAGATCAAGCAATAAATGCCTTGGAAACCAGATGTAATTTGCTAAATACTCACACTAATTATTTCAGTTTTTGTATATTTTTGGTCTAAAAGACATGCCCAGAAATGAGCTACTGGCTCATTGCAAAGATTTGGTAGTAGTTTTAACAGATAGAATTTCAAGCGATTAAATAAGCATTGTTTCGTCATTATTAACAAAAACGAAACCCCTGTTGAAGTTCTCAAGTTTATCGCTACACTTAAATTCGCACCAAACCTTAACATAGCATTAAGAATCCTACTTACATTGCCAGTCACTGTGGCTTCATGGGAAAGAAGCTTTTCAACACTAAAAATAATAAAAAATTATCTCAGAACGATGCAGACGCAAAATCCTCTCAATGGATTGACAATGATAGCTATAGAACACCAAATTAGTGACAAATTAGACTTGAAATCACTGGTTCGTGAGTTTGCCGAAAGAAAAGTTAGAAAAGGGGCATTTTAATTACTTTGGTTAGTTAGAATTTATTTATAATATGGGATATTAGTTTAGTTAGCTTTACTGTATTTTAATTTTTGTTATTTTGCCTTAAGTGGTAAATTGCTTATCTTGTTATCTGATGATTGAGTTTTTAATAAAACGTTTTTTTTTTATTTTTTTTTTCAATGTTTTCTTGACTTTCTGATATGGTCGCATGAGATTTACTTAAGAAAAAACGAGGGGGGGCGCAAAATTAAGGTTTTGCCCGGAGCGCCAAAATGTCTAGGGCCGTCCCTGATTATATACACTTCAAAAAGCAGGGTTTGAGTAGGCTGGGTTAAAATTCTTCAAATCGAAGACAAATATTTTCCTGAAAATCAAAAAAATTATGAAATCGATAGAAAAAAAATTATTACCTTAGCGTCCATATGCCCTAATATGTTAAATAATTAAATTGCTTTCATTTTCAAAATTATGCATTAATAATTTCAATGTTTAGTGTGTTATTCTTATAAACATTAATGACAGTTGACAGTATGGTTCCTTTGACATCCAGTCCTATGACCTTCCTCAACCTGTGACGTTTTCACTAAACACGCGTATTGGGATAGATACGCCTTGTTTACAAAAACAAATGGTACAAATGTTCGATTTGCCACAGTGTCCCTTTCGGTTAAAAGTTTAGGATTAATAATGATTAGTTCCCAATATTTTAAGATAGTTAATATATGGAGTTTAATATTTTACTCAGTTTATTCAAGAATCTGGATCATATTCATTACAACTTATATTCATTTTATACCTCAATGCTTAAATTAGTTGTTTTTAGATTTTGTTCATTGGGATACATCGCTATAATCATTAAATACTATGATTTAACTGAACAGTTAACAACCCTGTTTGTGTATGTTTTTTAAAGCGTAGTTCGGTATTTTATTTTAGTGAAAAATTCTTAGTTTTATTTATTTATATAAAGTTATTGTTTATAAAAATTATTCTCATGAAATGTAAATAATGTACATATTATTCATGGGCGTAACAACTGTGTTAGGGTTTTATTTATTTTTTGATATAAAACTGTGGATTGATTCTAAAAGGGCCAAAGTCAAATATGCAAGATTTTAATAATAAAATATGTACATGAGAACACCTAAAATTAACCATAGCTTTACATGTACAACTAGAATTTGCATCAGGGCATTAGCAACATTCACTTTAATAACATCGTTAATCGACTCAGTTTTCATAAAAACTTTAATCGCTCTTTACTTAAATTATATAATTCTGAGATTGGCCCTTTTAGAACCAAGCCACAGAATAATACTAAATTATAAAAACTGGTTATTTTATGGTATACACAGTAACAAGTTTCCAAAAAACGTTTTCCAACGTCAGCTGTGGCTGAAAAAAACTTGAACATAAATGAGGTATGAGCAAGATCTCAAAACAGTGAAAGATTTTTATATGAATAAAAAGTTCACTGGTTTATTCGGTCATGTATTCGGAATACACCTTTACACGACGTAAAACAAAAAGACGGGGTTTCTGTTATCTTAAAATGTTTGTAATCGTCCCCATATTTTATTAAGATGGAACAGTGTTTCTGAAACATGTTGTGCCTGTACTTAAATTTTATAAAAACAATAAAAACGATAGAATAATCCAGTGAACTTTTTATTTACATAAAATTCTAGTACGGTCAGGAAATTATCCTTAGTGAATTATTTATTTAGCAACAATATTAGTACATTTTATTTTAAATTCATTGCTTTGCCAATAAAATAAGTAAACAAATGCCATTTATGTACATTGTACATACTTACGTATAGATATAGGTAAAAGATAATGTATAATGAATTATTGCATAATTTTTGATGCTATATAAAAAATTAATCTTAGTAGTGAATATACAAAGCAAAAAGAACTAAAATGAAAGGGGTTAAATACGGGTCATTTAAGAAAAGTACTTGAAAAATACTTGATAACCCTACTAAAACGAAACTTCGTAATGCAAATCATGTAATATCATAAAGAAAACAAGTTACCAAATAAAATAATGTTTTTAACATTTTTTCTGTTTTTGAAAGTAAAAGGATTACTCAATAAAAAAATATGCAGTGCACAATCATATTCTTTTAATTTCTATTAAATCAGCATTGTCATTTAAATTCATTAGTATCATTAAAATAGTCCCAAAAGTATTCCACTTTTTCCTTAACTGATCCTCATCTCTGCTACTTTTATAAAAAAAATTCTTTAAGTATTTCACAGAAGCACTGGCTTCCTGGTGAAATTGATACAACCTCTAATTACGTGTTGAAGCACAGACTATTAGGATGGTGTAATTTTTTATGATGACCTATTGTTACGTAAGAAATCGTCAAGAGATCATCCAATTATTTGTGAAGCAACCAATTATATGTATTATGAATGTTTTTCATCCTAAGTACAAACTTTATCTATAAGTGAAAGGAATTAACTATTTTCAGGGACCCTGTATAATAACAGAAACATTAAATCATAAATCATAAACACATAATTTATTTTTTAATATTCTGTTCACTCGTTTAGGGGACTCTTTAACAATAGGTCGTGATTAATTAATTTTAACTAAAAAAGTTCATTGTGCCGGATTTGGTGATTTTTAAAGATGAATCATATGCTCGAATTTGTGTGTTTTGTGTTAGGTAAGAAAAATGTCTTTTAAAAAACAAGGATGAAATAGTATATTATGAGAAATAAAGTTTAGTAAGATAAATCCAAAATTGCAATAAGTGAAATTATTAAACATTCTAAAAAAAATTAGTTTGAAAACTTTTATCTTCTAAATTCTAAACAATATATATAATAAATTTTAATATAACATAAATTGGGTTCGTCAAACCTACAACTGTAGCTGGTATTTCGATGTCTTGTAAAATATTTTTTTAAGGAAGTTAATTTTTTTTATCGGTGTTTCATTCATAACCACAGCGTTCTTTGGCGATACAGTATGCCGAACAATCATTATTGCCTTTCAAATTTATAGCACATCTAAACTGCATTGTTTGCGCCGCCATTTTCATAGGATCAATTTACGAGTTGTTAAGCTTTTTATGAAAGTCTTCTTCTATTGTATCTGCAATATTTAGAAAAATTTACAAAAATTTACAAAAATTTACAAAATTTACAAAAATTTACAAAAATTTACAAAAATTTACAAAAATTTACAAAAATTTACAAAAATTTACAAAAATTTACAAAAATTTACAAAAATTTACAAAAATTTACAAAAATTTACAAAAATTTACAAAAATTTACAAAAATTTACAAAAATTTACAAAAATTTACAAAAATTTACAAAAATTTACAAAAATTTACAAAAATTTACAAAAATTTACAAAAATTTACAAAAATTTACAAAAATTTACAAAAATTTACAAAAATTTACAAAAATTTACAAAAATTTACAAAAATTTACAAAAATTTACAAAAATTTACAAAAATTTACAAAAATTTACAAAAATTTACAAAAATTTACAAAAATTTACAAAAATTTACAAAAATTTACAAAAATTTACAAAAATTTACAAAAATTTACAAAAATTTACAAAAATATACAAAAATTTACAAAAATTTACAAATATTTACAAAAATTTACAAACATTTACTTAACGGTTTCTTTGTGAATATAAACGAATATATAGGGTATTGCTTTCATTTTTATATTTTATCTTAATATATACAAAATATACTAACAAAAGAATTCAACAGAATTGTCTTAAATTTAATATATTAAAAAAGAATAATTAGAGGGGTACTAATCTAATTGCTTGTATATTTTTAAGAATTGCTAAAATTTTGTAATTTTATTTAGCGGATCGTAGAGAAAATATACTGCCCAACTCGAGTGGATCATCCGGATCGCCATCATAACCACTCTTGTGCACAAACTATTTCGTCATTGTTTCACATCCCTTGTAAAATTAATTATTTAAAGATAAGAAAAAGAAAACAAGTAAATAAGGCATATTTTTTTAAGTACAATCTTATCGTAAAGTGACAAGGGATATGCGTTTAACGTAGGTATTATATATTTTTCACGAGTTACACTAACTTATTAGTCTAATTAGTTCTTAAACGAATTTAATCATGGAAATTTTTCTAACCAGAACTCCACTGCGTTGGTGTAAAATTCTGATTTTGCGTAAGTTCTAAATAAATATAAAGAGTGAAATCAATAAAAATTATACAGGGTGTTTCAAAAAGGTATGTCATAAATTCATCCTCAGATAGATTACCAAAAAATAGGTGGATTTGGCTATATTTACCTATATCAAAAACTGGCTCCCAAAAAAGTTACAGGGTGTTAAACTAACATTCGGAAAAACGTTTTTTTTTTTTGTAAAAAGTTTACTGTTGCGATTTTTTTCTCGAAATTTTTGCCAGTGCTGTAGATTTGAAGACCCAATATTCTAAGGAGAAAAAAAATTTAAAGCGACCCCTTTAAAAAAAGTTGGGGGATGGGTACCTTTTAACCACCACGTATTTTTTTTTTTATATATAAAGAAACTTGCTTTATCGATCTTAAAAACCAAAAGAACTATGAATTTTTAAATTTTTTTATAGCAAAATGAACTTTGTATCTTTCTTAGTTAACGAGCTATTTACAATTTTTTAACTGGAATTCTAGAGCAATATGTCCGTCCTGGACTTAACATATCAACAAAACTAAGAGTAGGTCAGGAGTTATTGTACAAAAAACGCATTTAAAAATCAGTGGTGTGTCTAGGGCTGCGCTTGAGCCGCCCCTGCAAAAACTAACTCTTTTATTTATATTTTTGTATTCAAGAAGGAGGAGGACATGTTGAATCTTTACTAAATTAAATAGTTTATAAAATATGTAAAATAATTATTACCAAATGTTTATTTTTAATTGTTAATTTTTCGTTAATTGTTTAATTAAAAAAATAATTTTATTTACTATTAAATTTAATAAATACATTTCCCAACTAACGTGTATTTTTATCAGTGGCATGATGAACCCATGAGGACGGGTGGCACACCATTTTTATGGCACCAATCCAATATTATAAATACCTTTTTTACAACTTAAATTGTAAATGGCTCGTTAACTAAGATACAAAGTCCATTTCGCTATAAAAAAAATTTAATAATTCATAGTTCTTTTTGATTTTAGGATCGATAAAGCAAGTTTCTTTATGTCAAAAAAAAATACGGGGGTTTAAAGGTACCCAACCCCCCAACTTTTTCTAAAGGGGTCGCTTTAATTTTTTTTCTTCTTAGAGTATTGGCCTTTCAAATCTACAGCACTGGTAAAAATTTTGAAGAAAAAATCGCAACAGCAAACTTTTCACAAAAAAAAAACGTTTTTCTGAATGTTAGTTTAACACCCTGTAACTTTGTTGGGAGCCTGTTTTTGATATAGGTAAATATAGCCAAATCCACTTATTTTTTGGTAATCTATCTGAGGATGAATTTATGACATACCTTTTTGAAACACCCTGTACATTAGATGGGATTAAACTGGCAATGATACGGTGGCAGACGTAAAACTTGATGACCGTAACTTTTAATAATCTGATCCACAACAAAGGTTTTTGGTTTTGCGTGTATCTTTGCCAAGCGTAATAATTCTGATTTTAATATATATTGAGGAAATTGTATATGTTCCTTTGTCAACCATTCTTTAATTTTATCAACAGTCCAAGAATTCGTTGGAATTTTGTTTAATACTTCAGAATGGTAAGGTGCATTGTCTAAAATAATTACGCTGGGCTCACTTAAACCTGGGAGAAAATGTTCATGCAACCATTTTACAAACATTCCTGTGTTCATATTATCGTGATAGTCACTGGATTTTGATTTAGATGAAAATATTAAATCAGCACCTTCTATAAAACCCGGTTTCCCTCCTGCATGTAAAATTATGTGTCGCTTCCCTTCTCCATCGGTATGTTTGATGGACTTTACGTTATCATCTTGCCATATTCTCTTGGATGCACTCCTAGAAAATATCCATGTTTCGTCTAAATATATAAAATCCGCCCCTTCTTCTTTAAATTTAGAATATTTTCTTAGAAAGTTAATTCTCTTGTGTACGACAAAACTTCTTTCACAAAGGGCCTTTCTGTTATCCTCCTTTTGAAATTTGAAACCCAAGTTATGTATCACTTGCCATAGACTTGTTCTGCCAATGTCGTCAAATTTTCTATCTATTAATTCCGAGAGAATTGTATTTAAGTTCAAATGTTCCTTGTTGGCCCTCATTCGATAAATGGTATCACGAATTTTAAATTTATTTCCATCTGGAATATCTTTCGTTTTCAATGATGGGCGAGTTTTGCGGTGATCTTCTTTCGGCAATTCACTATTGTGATTTTGTAACACTCCTCTTAATTTGGTTTCACTTATTTCTAGAGCATCGCATACGCGTTGTTGTACAGACATTACCGATTTTAGAGGACAGCCATTTTCTTTTTCATCTGTAAAATACTTATGTACACTACAAATTAGACTATCTACATCTAACACACGTCTCAGCATTTTTAAAATTTCCACTAAATTTACAATATACATACAATGTCAACACTTGCAAAGAATCAATTCAACTGCAATATTTGTAACAAATTTAGTACCTACCCTAATGTTAATTTAATTTAAATCTGACCATTAGGGCAATTTTACCTAATTTCTTGGGAAGAGGCTTATTGGAACTGGTTGTCAATGACTAATTTGCATAATTTTGTTAATCCGAAACTCGCGTAGGTATAGCGAACAGACTGTACAGTATAAAGTTACAGGTAACATATTTAAAAATAAAAATTGAATGTATTTTTTTGAATCAGATTCGGACAATGATATTGTAAAGTTTGTTTAATTTATTTATATTTTATTTATTTAAAACACTTTATGTATAATTTGTTTATAACGTTCTAATTAACCCCTTCGCTACCATGTTGTCATAATGGCAACAAATGTATAGTGCCCAACTGTACCATGTTGCCCCTATTGCAACACGTTTACTAAACGCACTTAATGCTGCTTTCATGGGTCAGTATAATTTCATTGATAGTGTTTTAGCCCTGGTATATTCAATTTTTGTAGTGGGAGTAAATTTTTGATTGATGCTCCTAAAGGTCATGCTAGTGGGAAGTACCTACATGTTTTGTTTTCGTATTTTAAGAAAATTTATAAAAATAGAAATAAATATTTTTTTGCATTTTTATAAAATAGTTGTTTTTTTTTGTCGTATAACCCCATCTTTGTATCATAAGTAAATATCTAAAAATAGAAATTAAAAAAAAAATTGATTGTAAATAAATAGTTTTTTACATTATAATAAAATATTATTTGTCTTTTTTATCGTTTATAAACCTATCTTTGTACCATAAGTAAATATCTAAAAATAGAAATAAAAAAAATATTTTTTTTATTATAAATAAATAACTATTGTTTTTTGCATTATAATAAAATATTATTTGATTTTTTTGCCGTTTATAACCCTATCTCTGTATCATAAGTAAATACCTACCTAAAAACAGAAATTTTAAAAAAACATTTTTTTGGGCAAATCTGGTATGATATTGTAGATAGCGAAATCGGTTTGGTAGCGAAGGGATTAATTTATATAATACTTAGACATTATTAAACCTCACAATTCTAATTTATTTATTACAATTTATCTTTACTGTCCAACACTTCATTTGAATCTGCCCGCCGTCGACAAACTCGTGCTATTTATATAAAGCCAGCTCTGTACCAGAACACTCTCGGCTTTCCACAACGATCGAGAACTGTAAAGGGATCACTCCGGTAGTTTCTCGAAGGGGTGCGTTTGTCTCTATATAGCCAGAGCTCGACTGTATACCGCGGACAAGGAGTAAACAAAGAACAGGGACGACTTTCGCGTCACAATAGTTTCTCCTGGAACTAAAACTGAATGATTGTATCTGTAACTGGATCCTCTTTTACAATTTGCAGTTACATGGAAGTAACAAGGGACGGTCTTTGCTGAAACCTAGACACTAGGTGGCAAATGGCTGCAGACCAGTATTTGGACCTCGGAATCTTGGAAGATTACTTCCGGCATGTTTCTTATGATCCTTCAATTTAGCTCTATTCTTGGCCCTTGCCATTTCTAGTTGCTATACATTAGACTCTAGTACGTGCTCCCTCAGACTAAGTAATGCTTCCCATACATCATGATAAGTGGATCGATCTCGGAAGGTGTTCTTTGTTACCAAAAAGATAACGGGATCCAGCGAGTAGTCTTTAGGAACCGTGAGCTCGGTTGTAGCACCATGTCTTGCTTTTTCGGTACCTCCATATGCACCTATAAATTATTCAAAGACAAGGTCAGGTGTTTCTTGGAGCTGGTTTACTTGTTCTTCCTCGTCTTAGTCACCCTCAAATGGCGCCTGCCGGTTTTGGTGCACTACCTTCGGTTTACCGTTCAAGATCTTACTTATACGGTAGATAACATCATTGATTTTTTTCTTGATGAGATACGAACCTTCCCAAGACCTTTGAAGCTTCGGAGAATAATCCTTTTGGCTTTTTGGGTCATGAAGCCAGACTTTGTCGCCTTCCTTGAAACATCCTTCTGTGGTTATCGCTTCTTCATTCTATCGCTGGCGATTTGAAGATGCGAGCGAACTACTCATGCATGTCGTCCATTTTTCATCGTAGTTGGATCACATAATCTTTACCGGCTATGTCTTCTCCAAGTCGGCATCCAAACTCGAGGTCACACGATAGTCTCATCTCACGCCAGAAGAGCACCTTTGCTGATGTTTGGCCTGTAGGTTCATTGACATCGGATCTATATGCCATTGTAAAGAGCGAAAGATACCTATTCCAATCTCGCTGATGGTTGGAAACTACTTTTTACAAGTATTTGCCGAAGGTCTTATTCATTCGCTCTACCATTTCATCTGACTCTGGGTGAAATGCCGTATTTCTGGTTCATTCCTTGAAAAAGCTGGCTTTCAAAAATTTTTCCTCGGTCACTGTGGTTCTTCAAAGACACTCCAAATCTACTGATGAATTCTTTTATTAACACGTCTGGAACAGTTGCAGTTGATTTGGAATGGCGTAGACTTCCACCCACTTCCTGAAATAATCCATAACCACCATCATGTATTTATTATCATTCTCGGTAATGGGGAATGGTCCAGCAATATCTAAGGCAATCCTCTCAAATGGGCTACCAACGTTATACTGCTTCATGGTGGCCTTCCTTTTTCGCTGGTGTCCGTTACTCATAGCACAGGTAGTACATTTCTTACACCAGTCCTTTACATAATCGGAACTGTTCATTCAATAAAACCTTTTAAAGGCCAAAATGTCCTCCTGATGGACTATCGTGTAACTAACGAAGTACTTTGACTACTCTAGTCTTTGGAATAACTTCTGTTTTTAAAACCATCATTATTCTCTTGTACTCGCTTTAATAAGCCTTCTTCTAAAAAAAAGAGTCCCACTGAGCCCAATATGACTTAACTACTGATGAGAGTTTATTTTCGATACTTCATGCCAAGTAGGTCGATGATTTTTCTCTTTTCATTGTCGCATCTTCTTTAAAACGGAAGCATTCTCTTGTTCTTCTCTAAGTTTGGCAGGGGCCCACTCATTGTTGACTACAGTTGTTCTTAGTAGTCCACTTTCTTTGGATTCTGCTCTGTTGCAGTGAGAGCACTCTGCTGGGCACGGTCTGCTAGAAAAAGAATCGGCATTTATGTGGCTTATTCCGGCTCTATGTTCGATCTTAAAGTCGTACTCTTGAAGTCGTTCAATCCATCTGTCGATTTGACCCTCCGTGTTTTTGAACTGAATCAACTACTTAAGGACTACATGAGCAGTATGGATTACAAATTTTCTTCCATATATGTATTGGTAGAAGTGCTCAATTTCACAACTGCCAGGAGTTCTCTTCTCGTGACGCAGTAATTCCGCTTAAGTTTTGAGAGCATTTTACTACAATAACCCAGTATCCTTTCTTTCCCCCCTTTAATCTGTGAAAGCATCCTCCAATTCCCACATTACTGGCGTCAGTATCCAGAATAAATTCTCCCTCTGGTGATGGATAGCCTAATATTGGCGCTGTTATCAAATGTCTCTTTAGTGTTTCAAATGCAGTTTGGCAGTCTTCTTCCCAACAGAATTCTCTCGCTTCTTCTGTGAGTCGTGTTAATGGCTTAGCAATATCTGCAAACTTCCTGATAAATCTTCGATAGTACGTACATAGCCCAAGAAAACTTATTTGATGTTTATCAATTGGTTGTGGCCACGCTTTGATAGCGAGTTTTTCCTTATATACAGCGACGCCATCCTTGCTGATTATATGATCCAGATAATTAACTTTATTTTGAAATAATTGGCATTACTTGAGGTTTAGCATCAATTGGGCAGCTTTGAGTCTTAAAAATATCTTCTAAATTCTTTAGATGTTCATCAAAGGTCTTCCCCAAGTCTATGATATCGTCTAAATACACCAGGCATGTTTTACAGGATAACCCTCTCAATACGTTTTCCATAAGTCTTTCAAATGTCACGGGGGCCACGGGGGCATTACATAGTCCTAATGGCATAACATTGAATTGCCACAATCCAGATCCAGTGGTAAAAGCTGTCTTTTCTTTATCTACTGGGACCATTTTCACCTGCCGGTATCAAGACTTCAAATCTAGGGTAGATAATAGTTTACTTCCGGCCAATGTATATATGGTATCGTCGATTCGAGACAGACGGTAACTGTCTTTCTTGGTAACATTGTTCAACTGACGGTAATCCACACAGAGAACCTCATAGTTCCATCCTTTTTCAGAACCAGGACTACCGATAAGACCCATGGGCTGGTAAAAGGTTCTATCACCCTGTCTTCCTTCATTTCCTAAACAATCCTTTCAGCTTCCTCTCTCTTGGCCTTTGGTAATCTTTGAGCTAATTGACGAGTCGGCCTGGCATCACCAGTGTCAATTTTACGTTTTACAACAGAAGTTCTTCCTGTTATTTCTCCTTTTGGTACACAAATGTAACGATATTGTCGAAGAAATTCGTTTATTTTCTTTGTCTCCAATTGATTTAGAGATTGACCAGCAACTGCAATCATTTGCTCCATTTAATCGTTGGAATTATCAGAAGTTGTTGTCTGACGAATTATGGAAGTTACTGGTACACAAGGTCCGATTCTGGTCTCTTTCTTGTTGATGTTAAAACACACTTTATCTAGCTCTTATAATGGTCAAACGGGTACCTCACCTTCTAACGACCTCTGGTGGATTTTTTTGGAACTACCTTGTGTTTGGTGTCATATCGCCTTTTGTTTTTATTTGGGATTTGAAGGAAGTTGAAACACCTACTAATAATTGTCATTCGCCGTAGTTTTTACTATCTAAAAACACAGCAGTTTGACATTTATTCGATAATAAATAACCAACGTTGTCATGTTGTACATCATTTATTGTTAAGTATCAGTGGGTTAAAATTGTAACATTACATGAGGTTAAAATTTATCCCGCCGATTACTAACATTAACTTTACCAGGAGATTAATAGTTAGGTCATAAATGTCATAACATCCAAAGACATTTTGCTTCTTCCATAATCTTGATACAGATAATATTTATGAAAAATGCAGGATTTAAAAAATAGACCTTTAAAACGTAAAGTATAAATAATAAAAAGAACTAAGCACTTTTTGTATGTTACGAATTTCGTCAACGCAATAAGACCTATACGGAAAATTTTCCGACACCTCAAACACATTTTCAAGGGATTTGTAACTAGGTACTACTAAAAATGTTAATGTTAATGTAAATGTTAATGTTAATGTTAATGTTAATGTTAATGTTAATGTTAATGTTAATGTTAATGTTAATGTTAATGTTAATGTTAATGTTAATGTTAATGTTAATGTTAATGTTAATGTTAATGTTAATGTTAATGTTAATGTTAATGTTAATGTTAATGTTAATGTTAATGTTAATGTTAATGTTAATGTTAATGTTAATGTTAATGTTAATGTTAATGTTAATGTTAATGTTAATGTTAATGTTAATGTTAATGTTAATGTTAATGTTAATGTTAATGTTAATGTTAATGTTAATGTTAATGTTAATGTTAATGTTAATGTTAATGTTAATGTTAATGTTAATGTTAATGTTAATGTTAATGTTAATGTTAATGTTAATGTTAATGTTAATGTTAATGTTAATGTTAATGTTAATGTTAATGTTAATGTTAATGTTAATGTTAATGTTAATGTTAATGTTAATGTTAATGTTAATGTTAATGTTAATGTTAATGTTAATGTTAATGTTAATGTTAATGTTAATGTTAATGTTAATGTTAATGTTAATGTTAATGTTAATGTTAATGTTAATGTTAATGTTAATGTTAATGTTAATGTTAATGTTAATGTTAATGTTAATGTTAATGTTAATGTTAATGTTAATGTTAATGTTAATGTTAATGTTAATGTTAATGTTAATGTTAATGTTAATGTTAATGTTAATGTTAATGTTAATGTTAATGTTAATGTTAATGTTAATGTTAATGTTAATGTTAATGTTAATGTTAATGTTAATGTTAATGTTAATGTTAATGTTAATGTTAATGTTAATGTTAATGTTAATGTTAATGTTAATGTTAATGTTAATGTTAATGTTAATGTTAATGTTAATGTTAATGTTAATGTTAATGTTAATGTTAATGTTAATGTTAATGTTAATGTTAATGTTAATGTTAATGTTAATGTTAATGTTAATGTTAATGTTAATGTTAATGTTAATGTTAATGTTAATGTTAATGTTAATGTTAATGTTAATGTTAATGTTAATGTTAATGTTAATGTTAATGTTAATGTTAATGTTAATGTTAATGTTAATGTTAATGTTAATGTTAATGTTAATGTTAATGTTAATGTTAATGTTAATGTTAATGTTAATGTTAATGTTAATGTTAATGTTAATGTTAATGTTAATGTTAATGTTAATGTTAATGTTAATGTTAATGTTAATGTTAATGTTAATGTTAATGTTAATGTTAATGTTAATGTTAATGTTAATGTTAATGTTAATGTTAATGTTAATGTTAATGTTAATGTTAATGTTAATGTTAATGTTAATGTTAATGTTAATGTTAATGTTAATGTTAATGTTAATGTTAATGTTAATGTTAATGTTAATGTTAATGTTAATGTTAATGTTAATGTTAATGTTAATGTTAATGTTAATGTTAATGTTAATGTTAATGTTAATGTTAATGTTAATGTTAATGTTAATGTTAATGTTAATGTTAATGTTAATGTTAATGTTAATGTTAATGTTAATGTTAATGTTAATGTTAATGTTAATGTTAATGTTAATGTTAATGTTAATGTTAATGTTAATGTTAATGTTAATGTTAATGTTAATGTTAATGTTAATGTTAATGTTAATGTTAATGTTAATGTTAATGTTAATGTTAATGTTAATGTTAATGTTAATGTTAATGTTAATGTTAATGTTAATGTTAATGTTAATGTTAATGTTAATGTTAATGTTAATGTTAATGTTAATGTTAATGTTAATGTTAATGTTAATGTTAATGTTAATGTTAATGTTAATGTTAATGTTAATGTTAATGTTAATGTTAATGTTAATGTTAATGTTAATGTTAATGTTAATGTTAATGTTAATGTTAATGTTAATGTTAATGTTAATGTTAATGTTAATGTTAATGTTAATGTTAATGTTAATGTTAATGTTAATGTTAATGTTAATGTTAATGTTAATGTTAATGTTAATGTTAATGTTAATGTTAATGTTAATGTTAATGTTAATGTTAATGTTAATGTTAATGTTAATGTTAATGTTAATGTTAATGTTAATGTTAATGTTAATGTTAATGTTAATGTTAATGTTAATGTTAATGTTAATGTTAATGTTAATGTTAATGTTAATGTTAATGTTAATGTTAATGTTAATGTTAATGTTAATGTTAATGTTAATGTTAATGTTAATGTTAATGTTAATGTTAATGTTAATGTTAATGTTAATGTTAATGTTAATGTTAATGTTAATGTTAATGTTAATGTTAATGTTAATGTTAATGTTAATGTTAATGTTAATGTTAATGTTAATGTTAATGTTAATGTTAATGTTAATGTTAATGTTAATGTTAATGTTAATGTTAATGTTAATGTTAATGTTAATGTTAATGTTAATGTTAATGTTAATGTTAATGTTAATGTTAATGTTAATGTTAATGTTAATGTTAATGTTAATGTTAATGTTAATGTTAATGTTAATGTTAATGTTAATGTTAATGTTAATGTTAATGTTAATGTTAATGTTAATGTTAATGTTAATGTTAATGTTAATGTTAATGTTAATGTTAATGTTAATGTTAATGTTAATGTTAATGTTAATGTTAATGTTAATGTTAATGTTAATGTTAATGTTAATGTTAATGTTAATGTTAATGTTAATGTTAATGTTAATGTTAATGTTAATGTTAATGTTAATGTTAATGTTAATTTTAAATGTTATTTTTTATTTTAAAGGCCGGGAAACTCATTTTTATTATTATTTACATACATCACCTTGTGTATTCGAATATTATGTTAAACAGTGCGAATTATAAAAATAAATTAAATTGATCTTGGATTTTTTTTAAGTCCATATCAATATTATTGCTTACTTCTTTATCGCAATGTAGTATACAGAGTGGGTAACGCCTCGGTCTGTGGGGCCAATCTATATAACGATTTTCATATAAAACTGTGTGTTATAGCTTGGAAAATACCCTGCATAATATTATGCTGTTTGGTACTGTTATAATGAGAAAAGCAAGGGAAATTCAAATAAAAAATAAAATACAGGTTGTCCCATTTAAAAAAAAACCTAACTTTGGTATGTATTGCTTTCTTGGAGAACTATGCATGATTGAAATTATTTTTAAATTGTTGCCTTTTTGATATACTGTGAAAACGGATTTTAAAAAACAAATAGGGTTGACTCTACAGACCGAGGCGTTACCGGTGACCCACCCTATATGTATAAGTAACCATAAATATTTCTTTGTTTCAGTATATTTTACAACAAAAACTATGTCTACAACAAATATAACTCAATTTTTTCCTCAAATCCAAGGAAATTTAACTCTAGTAACTTGGGCTCATGCTGTGAATAATCAATCTTATTTAAAATCGGTTCTAGCAGACGGTATGTATTGGATAATTTCGAGTAAAAAGGTATTAATAAATTAATAGTACAAAAACATTTTTAAAACAAGCTTTTATTTAAATGCCCTAAAAAGATTAAAAATCTAACCCTGAGGGCAGTTGCCATGTCGTGGTGAAAGATATATGAGTCGGCCATATTGATTTTAGAGTGACGTCATTTTATTTTCGTATTCTTCCCAGTGGACCCTTTCATTTGATTTCCATGTATCATGATGGTAAATATGAATATTTTGTCCGCCAGCTTGGGGTGTCCACCATATTGAATCTAATGTGACATCAGTTTTTTTAGTATTTTTCTCAGCAAACCCTTTCATTTGTTACCCATATTATAGGAGTACATAACAAATAACTAGTCCGACATCTTTAGGATTCCACCATATTGGATTAGAATGACGTCACTTAGCTAACGATGCATTGTCATCCAAACTAAACATGCATGCGAAAATTCAGCTTAATCGGTTGAGGACAACTGTTTTAAAATTCAGTTGCAAGTTAATGAAAAGGTTGTAAAAAAAAGAACGTGTAGATTTTCGTTTAGTAGTTAGTCTATTAGTTCACACAAATAGCCAAAATTCAACTATTAATGGTAATTGGACAAAATTGACAAATAAAAAATAGTAAATATAAAGGATTTTGCACGAAAATTTAATTTCAGGATCAAAGGCACCACAACAGAGAAAATAGGAGATGTAACTACAAACAAATATATCTTATATCTTAAACATATATTAAAAAAGCTAAAATAATTCAACCTACTTTATTGCAACTGAACCCAAAATATTTTGAATCATTAGTTATATCAAATTTAATTAAATTATATGTAATTTCATTAAATTAGATGTAATAATTTTCAATAAATTTCAAAACCTAGTTAATGTTATCAAGAATTTTATACTAGATGTGGCAACAGGGCTTGGCATTGTGTACGTTGTTTATTATTGGCGTACAATGGCTTACACATATATTCTTTGTTTATCCCTTTCCGTACCTCTCACCACATGTCTCTTTACTACAGATTTATAACTAGACCTGATCGACTGTGGTATAGATGGGACACAAATATTATATTTTATAAATGAATAGCTATATCGCCTGTTATCTCTGCATCACAAGTATGAATCGTTTTCTCTGTGTCGAGAAAACTTTTTACAGCAGAATATCTGGTATAATTTATGACCTACCATTTATTATATATCTATCTGTAAGGTACTTAGGCCACATTATTATTATTATACATATAAATTTTAAAAGTATAGCGGAAAATGTCTGCCACACTACATGCACATTCGCACACATTTTTAAAATTACGAGGGTTGCCATTTTCTCAGACCTGTATTTAATCGAGCTAGCGGCGGAACCTCCATTTTTATTTTAATCTAGAAGCTATAGCAGTTACCGTTTGGTGGCTTTCTAATAGCGTATTGGATTCCACTGCTCGGCTTGCTCTGAGAGCATACGAAAGATGGGAGATATGTCGATACCAGTTACTTTTCACTCTAAAAAATAACGGATATCAATATATTGCTTATCTTTTATGTGCACTCCCCACGGGCAGGGCAGTAGAATTGAAAACGCTATAAATTAACCATCTGTAGCGTCTATTGACTTAAATCTCTGTGATCCTAAAGCAGCTTTCACACTTTATTGGCACGTAGTAGCTTGTCTCTATAATAACAACCACTTTCCAATAAAAGTCTCTCTCAATAATACAAATAAACCCACTAAAAGTATTAAATAATGAAAACTTACTTATGCCGATTGGATAATGTTCAATGCATATGAAGGGTCAGGGGAAAAAAGCAGGTAAGTCTATTGTTGTCGAAACTGAGAAAACACATTTTTAATGTCCAAAACGATACAGAATTCGTATAAGTACTAATATAAGACTTATTGATGCAAATAACTAAACCATTGTATTCTAGTAAAGTAAAAAAAAGCTGAAAAACACACAGGGTGTTGCCAGATCGCTGCAGTGTCCCAAAAACCATGAACGTTTCCAACCTGAAAATAACACGCATAATTAATAAGTACAGAGAAGTCTAGCAAAATGTTATTATGGTGATCGCCACAATATGTTTACATTACAAATAATATTTTTTAACTTACAATTACTTAATCATGAGGTAATTGACGAAAAAATTCCACAGTAGTGGGGGCACAAAACTTCATTAGGCTTTGCAGATCTTTGAATTTTGCACTGGAAATTGGCAGGAGACCTGAAAAGAATAAGGCATTCGTTAGAAAACTCACTGTATTAATTCAGTGAAGGTGGTTTTGTTATTAGTACATACCGTTGTAAGCTGGAGGGGGAAGTTCAAACAATCCATCTTCCAATGATTGCTGACATTGCCGGGGTGACCTTATAATGCCAGTCAGCCTAGGTCCATTGTACGTCGTGCGATATTCTAGCAAGCAACTATGACTGGTTGAAGAATTTATTATTTTAATAGGCTGCGTTCTAAAAGGGCATTTAGCTATGTACTTTGATGGCAACATTTTCTTCCAATCCAGTATAATTTTTTGGGAAACGCTGACAACAGTAAAAGACGATGGTTTCGTCCGTGATAATTTCTTCGAAATCCTTAGGTATTTCCATCAATGTTTTTAAGTTCCATAAACCAACGTTTTTGTCGCACTCCAAATATGAGTGCCCACGAATAGGAAACGTAATTTTGATATCCGTAAGGCCATGAATTTTATTGTTCGTTATGTAATGAATGAATTTAAATATCGTGTAGTTTTTATTCTGCCCCCCTGCAGAATCGCAGAAAATTTTCAGTTCCTGTACTTCATCGTCCAAATAATTCATGATGAAATGGAATAGAAATGAGGCCACTTCATTCGGCCCTTTTTTAGCAATACCTTCGTGATACACGTAAAAAAATGGATTCACTAGTTGAAAGAACGTGAACATTAAAGGAATACATAGCGAGCTGCCGTTTGTAGTATACGTCGTTAGTAGCTATATTCGGCAAGGAGATATTTTTTGCAAAATCTATGCATATGGCTTCTTTCTTCTTATTTTTTTCTTGCTCCGATTTTGGATTTTTTTTTGAGGTTGTAAAAAGTTTCTGCCCTTTTTTTATGAAGGATATTCATTGCTGTTAGCTGATGAATCTGTTGTTCATCTCTTTCCACAGATAAAGCTTTAACCTTTGCCGTATATTCATCGCACACTGCACAAGTATCCGTACGCGGATATCCAAAAGAAATATTGAACTGCGTGTTGAACATTTGCCTGTAAGTGTCGTAAGACACAACTGCTGCAGGATGTAGTTCTTTGAATAGTTTGTACATTGTCTTTATGTTAAGGCTTTCTGGCAAATAAGTTTTGGTTGAGTCTTTAAGACTGTAATGACTCTGGCGACCTTTGAAACTTTTGATATGACTGGCAATTAAAGCAGCAGTAGCCTCATTGAGCTGCCTGTGTTTCTTGGAATGCTTACTCCTTTTATCCATAGGTGCAGAGCCCGTCGATTTTAAATTTTGCTGTAGATAGTAAAGTTTATTTTTACTAATGCCATGAAATGAGCAAAATGCTTTTGCACATACACTAATATCTACCACGTCTCCGTTGTCTTTAGTAACTCGAACTCTGTAGGCAAAACTAGCTTCCCGTAACTTTGCCACTTCTTCAACATTTCGAGGTCTTCTCTGTACCACAGGCATAACGGTGATTAATCCTGTCAAGTACATGTTTTGCTCGTTGTGAGACTGTAGCTGGTTAAAGTAGCCTAATATGCTTTTTCTATTATTTTCAGTAGTTATATTGTAACATTTAAATCGTTTGCAATGGCAAGGGTCACCAGCTTCATGCGTGGAAAGTTTTAATTTTTTTATTTACCTCAGAGATTCGACCTGTTTTCTTCCTTTTTTTTTGGCTCACTATGTAGCTTAATACCTTCGTCCGAGCTTGACATCGTGATATAATTATTCCCAAACAAAGCTTGATACGAGACACTCAAGTTAATCCACAATTCTTAAACGTAAACAATACGATGCGACCCTTACAAAATCTAGCAATGCACTGATGCGTTGGCAGAACGAGCGAAATCAGAGTTGTGAATTTGTTGACTAGCCTGCTTCTTTTCCCGTCTCAAGTGACTTACCTGCTTTTGTTCCCTTATAGCTTTGGCGCCGTATATCTTCTGACTAGAGGTATTTTCCCAATTCCTTAGGCTATAAAATCCTTACTCGGTGATATTGATCTTACTCGAACCATGCATTTTCCCATTTCTAAAAGTCCTGTCTGGCTAAAAAAAAATTACCAAAAGTTAAAACCTCGCTTAGTCAAGTCAATAAAAGTAACACTCCAAAAGAAATCTTTAGGGAATCATTTACAGAACCTATAACAACAAATTTAAAAGAATTATATTTACGGATGCTTCTAAAAATCAATACGATGTAGGTTGTTCTATCACCTCAAATGATGGATTCCAGTAATACTTTTTCATGCAATATTCATATTGGGGAACTTTAGGGGATACTCCAGGCTTTTAAATCGTTAACTCTAGAGGATATCTACGTCGCTATATGTACAGACTCCCTCTCTTCAATTTACTCTATTAAAAATATTTATACTCAACATCCCTTGGTTCAAGAAATACACGATTATTATTAATCACTTCTTCAGTAGAAGCTTCCATTTTTCTTATTTGGGTTCCCTCTCATGTCGGGATTGCAGGCAATGAGGAAGCTACCACCAGAAAATATCCAAATAGTTAAAGACCTAAAAACTGCATTCCGCCAAAAGGTCCATAATCAGTGGGATTATCATTGGCAGAATATTACTAGTTTGAAACTTCGGGAAATTCAGCCAACTCTGCACCATTTCGAAATGCCTTCTCTGTCAAAGAAAGAAAACACCATCATTAGAAGATTGCGAATTGGAGCCCAATCTTTTTGTACTGTAACAGGTCAAACATTTATTAGCGGAAAATTGCGTTTACTTTAAAACTCAACTGACTAAGAATGGTTTGAGTGATAGCATTAGTATTCTTAAATATTCTAGTCAATATAGAAAACTGTTTAATTTTTAGTTTCATTTACCCTCAATCCTATAGTTTTGTGAATTAGGGTTTTCTTCTGTAATTTTTGTTTGTTTTTGATTTCAAAACACCTAAAAAAATATTTTATTATATCTATAGTGTATGTATTTACTAAAAACCCTTGTAATATTATAATATAAATTGTACCTGTGTCAATGGCCCCTGAGGCCAAGACACGTTAATTTCGATAATAAAAAATAATGCTTTAGGAAACTGCCTTTATTATTAAATTATATTTTTTTAGACAATGTAATGATGATAGAAGCAGATATTTCAATCGGAAAAATTACCAATTCAGATGCTGAAATTCCCATAATGACACATCCACCAGCAAAAACTTCTGATCTATCACTTGAAGATTTTTTAAAGCAAGTGGATGAATCGAATTTGAATGCAAACAATACTGAAAAAACTGTCAAAGGTGTCAAACTGGATTTCAAAAGTATTGAAGCATTTATTGCTTCTGTGACTTACATTGAGAATGCCTCCAAGGTTATATATTATAAACGATCTTAAAAACAAACCGAATACCTTCTAATTGATTGATCCAGGCATAAAACGTTCAAGACCATTTTTTTGCAAAAATTATTTATTATGTTCTTGCACAGTTTTAAATTTTGAATCATCCCGTGCACAAACGGCTTGTCTAGCTTGATAACTATGCCTACTGTGAGTACATTTTGATACTGGGACTTGACGGGTTTATGCCACTGATCTGTATTATCTAGCAGTGGTTTATGCACATGCATTGATGTGATACTTTGACAAAGGCCATCAAACAAAAAATTAAGACGCCCACTATGCATAAAAACGTTAAATTAATGAAAACTTTACATCACATTGTTACATTGTAACTCTCAGTTTTACTCTTGTTTTCATCTATAGGACGGACTCATAACTATCTAAGCCCAGAGTAGAGACGTTTACTTTTGTGTTTACAATGTAGACGTTCCAGTTATATTATAGTGCTAACTTGTTACGTTATTAACATGCACAAAGCAGTGGATGTTTAAAAAATTTCAGAAGTGGTGGAAAAACTCACCAGGACAAAAAGTTCTTAAAAGGACCATCGTCTAAACTCACCGAGCATCTACTAAGCCTTAATAGGAAAAATACTAGAATACTAGTAGGTCTATTAACAGGGCATTATAGGCTTAACAAACATATGTTCAATATCGGTCTAACAGAAGAGGCCTTGTGCCGATTCTGTCAAGAAGAAGAGAAAACGGCAGAACACGTATTGTGCTACTGCGAAGGTCTAGTAAGACTGAGATTCCTTACACTTGGAGAAGAAAAACCAAGGGCAACTAGCTATACCGGAGAACTACTTCCCAGTCTATGGAGTCTACTACAAAAGACCGAATTAGACAAGGTACTCTAAACAATGATTAAAGGATATCCACAATAGATCTGAAAAGGTCGAGGTGGGGGAGGCCACATGGCCCATAGTCCTAATTAAATCTAATCTAATCTACGTTATTAAACGTTACTGGAAGTTCCCGAAAATGATGTCTTTTTACCAAACAAGATGTGATATTCCTTTTATATCCAAGAAAGTCTTTTTAGTTCTTGTAGATGTTATTATAAAGCCCATAATTTAGAATCATTAATGAATATTAATGAACCAAATGTGACGTTCCAAATATGATACAGACCATACCTTTTTATTTTTATCTTTGTCTTTTAAATTTTATATGGACTATTTTATGTACATATTTTATATATTTCATTTATATAAAACAGAATAGAAATAATGTCTTCTAACTTGAAGTTAAAAGGTTAGAAGACAAGTTAAACTTCTAGAACCTGATGTAGGCTATGGTGAGGCTAGCCGTTGCTTTTGGCAGAAGGCGCTCGATACGCCCCCACTGCTTCAAGCGAACATGGACTCTATCTCATCGAGATATATCTTCCATAAGCCATATAAAGTTCAGATACCATCTATACCGACTGTTCTAAAACAAAACAAGGCTCAGGATGTAGAATATACTACAGATTCTTAAACCTAAACATAAAATGAGCTGTGAGCAATGGTGCCAGTGTAGTTCAAACAGCTAACGGGGATTCTCATAGCAGAAAAAGAAATAACCATAAACAATATCATTGGAAGGAACATGCTCATCTATACAGATAGCAGACAAGTACTACTAACCCTGAACAGACCACGAATTTAGTTAGTACTAGAATGCCACGAAGCTTTGGCCGAAGTATCCATCAACAATGTGGTCACCTTAAGATGGATCAGAGGTCACGCCACATCGAAAGGTAACCGTCTTGCTGATTCATTAGCCAAGAGAGCAGCCAACCAAGTACTTTTTGGACCTGGCCCTTCTATTGGCTTGAAAAAATTGGTAGTGACAGACCTAATCAAAGAACATTCCCTTGTGAAATTCAAGGAAAGATGGGAGGGATGAAACAAGAAACTGCAGAGTTACCAGGGAGCTCTTAAGTTATCCTGACAACACTGCAGCAAACAAATACTTGACTATGACTAGACAAAATCTGTACCTAGTCACAGGCATTATGAGTGGTCATTGCCAAGTACGAAAGTATCTCCATGTCATAGGGCTGTCAGAATCCGCACTCTGCAGAGAGTGCGAACAAGAAGATGAGACCATCGAGCATATCCTTTACGATTGCTATACACTCTCATTTATTAGAAGATTTGTGTTCGACGAGTATCGGCTAACACCGGCCGATATAAGAGAAGCACCTCTTGGCGACGTTGTCAACTACATTAAATCTGTAGGCTGGCTCACAAGCTAGGAGGTGCCTATCATCTCAGGAGGATGCGCATTGGGTCTAAAGAAACCTAAGTGCCGTGGGGGTAACCCACCCTCCACACGTTACAGATACAGAGATACAAAGAAGTCAAACTTCTAATTCCAGGAAATTTTACAAAAAAAGTATGATAATACAATGGTCTAAATTAATATCGAAGGAAAAAGTAAGAACTTTAATGAAATACTTAGTACCGGGAAACAGACTGCTCCATAATACAAAACCTACCAGTTACGTAAGTAGTAAGCGATTATTGTTATCTCCATTTATGAAGGCGGGAAGAACTGTTAGGTCTGCGATGTAAATACTAAAGATGTGAAACTTGTACACATTACTATTATTAACATCGTATAAATATTTGTCACAGGAAGTAACTAAGAAGAAGTACAAAAGCTGTTTATGTAGCTGCTAATTCAAGAATTCCAGCGTACATAAAACTTCATTTGTAGATATATGCCATAAATGTTAATAATTATGATGTTAAAATATAAACATCTGTGAGATATTTTAGTACCGTTTTAAAAATATATCAAGAAAAGTCTCTATGAGAAACGTTACAAAAAAGACTGGTAATGTTTCATGTTTAATGGGCGCTTTTGCATAGAATGAAATAATGACCAAAAACGTTATTAAATATTTTGTCCTTGAAACATTTTTTATCTCTCCTGAACATTTTGTCAAAAAAGACTCGGCTGGTTTATGCATTGGATCCTTCAATTATTCCTTCCGAACCTTTATTTTTAGTTCGATTTTGTGAAATTTTCAGGAAATACCAATAATAACAAAACTTAGGGTACAGAGTTTTTGTAAACCCTCAAAAGTATTTATTTTGTTCACTTTTAAAAGGAATTAAATTAAATCTATGAAAGTCTGCTCCTTTTTTAATAAATATTTAGCAGTTTCTCAATATTCTCGAGACACATAATATCGCGAAGTAATTCGAGTGGCACACATATAAAATTTTATATTAGAAAATCCTCAAATCTTTTTGCTTTCGCAAGAGGTCCATTTTTCCCTTAAGAGGAAAATTAATTTTTGATAGTACCTCACTTTAATTGATTTATTTTTTATTTTTAGCGAAAGAAAAAATTCGTACCTGTAGATAAAAGTTGCATATTTTTTCCCCTGGAGCCACTTTTCAGAAGTTTGATTTAGTTTCTTCCTAATAAAAATAAGAAAATCGTTAAAAAATCAACATATTGAATTTTTTTCTTTTTGGTTACAAGTATAATTGACGCTCCAAAAATGATAAAAATAATTTACTTTTATAAAGATGTTTAAAATAAAAAAAAGCATCCATTTTGATTCCCATAAATATTGCAGTCAAGCCAGTCAAGGCAAATATTTTTAAAATCTGTTTAGAATACAGGGTGTTAGTATAGCGCTTGCTTAGTGTAGGAACATGAACCTTTCAGGGTGGGTTGTATCATGATTGGTTAACCAATGGATCAAGTGATCCGTGGATCAGAATTGACCTTTACTGAACTAAGATCAAAATTAGTTGGCAACACTGATCTGTCAAAATGTGTTAGTTCTGTGGTGTTTTTCATAAATTCGCAAAAAAATAGATAAGAGAGTGAAGTTACAAGCCCATATAAAAATGTATAAACTGAAAAAACAATATAATGGGTACGTTACCCATAATACATAGATACATTTTAGTTAATAATCCATTTGTTTATTCTAGAGAGCCAAAAATCGAAATGGGAGAAAAATTTTTCTTCTAAAGAGGAAAACTTATCTCTTTAATAAAAGACAAATACATCAATATTATAAAGAATAAAAAAACCGATTCACTAACAAATAAAGGAAACGTTTTTTTTTTTTAAATGGCACTGGATAAAACCAAAAGGCCAGACTATTGTAGTAATCCATAATTCTTTAATTGTTTTATCCACTATTGTTACATGATTACATTATTATAATTATTATTATTATTATATTTTGACTTACAGCTATCAACATACCTGAGTTTGTAATTAATTATAAAAAATATCTATTGTTTTATTATATGTATTTTTGATTATTTTTTTTTGTATTATTTTGTTTTTATTTTTTTTTGTTTTGTATTATTTTTCTTTTTTTTTTTTTTCTTTTTTTTTCCTTGGTTTCATTTTTTTGTTTTATCATTTATTTTATTTTTTCGTTTCAGGTTTACACTATTTTTAGGGTAGCTCAGCTACTTAAAATCTTGTATTAGTTTTTTTAACAAATTCATACAATATTTTATAAACTTTAACATCGTTTAATAAAAGCAGAACATCAATGTTTATTGGTAGAGGTATACCAATATTAACTAATTCTAAGTACATTGTGTCAGTATCTAGCGAATTTAGGACACACTCTAAAATTATATGATTAAGATCAGCAATTTCATCACAAATTAAACATAAATTATTATCTGATAGACCAAATGTTTCCTTGTAGGCAGGATGCATAGCATGATTACTTCTCATACGACAAATAACTCTGATAAAAGACCTATTTATTTCGTTTTTGAACCAGGGACACTTTGGAATATTAGGTTGAATTTTTTTGTATTTCTTCCCTTTTTCTTCTTTAGAATATGCATCTTGCCAAGTTTAAAACATTGATAATTTAGATTTAGCAATAAAATCTGATTTTGGAGTTTTAATATTTTTATTAGTTCCCGAAACAGTAGCCTTTTTTGCTAGTATATCCACTTTCTCATTGTTACTAATACCTACATGAGATTTTATCCACGCCAACGAAATGTCTTTATTTTGTTAAGCTTCTTGTATAGCAACAAGTTCAGCATTGTATATTGACATTGTACTGGGAAGTTTAAATGAAATTTCATAATTTTTGTTAGGATACAAAATTGCACATCCTAATTGGTTCCCAATTTTAGATCCGTCCGTATATATGTTTTCAAATGTATTCCATTTTTTTATTAAATCTTCTTTAAATGCGTTTTTAATCACTAGAGGGTTTTTATTCAGTAGATTTTTGTTTATATATGTTTTCAATGGCGTTGTTAAAGCTGAAAAATGTAAGGACCATAGTGGAATTTCATTTTGTTGATGGAGATCTGGAATCATTTCAATGGTAGATAAAAAAGTCTCTACTAGTAAAGGTAGTTTTTTCTTTGACCAATACTTTCCAGTTAAACACAGAGAAGATAAATTGGATAAAAGGGGGAGAAGAACCGAATTTTTCGACCTTTGATTTATTAAAAACTTTTCGGATAAAAATTTTCTTCTAAAATTGAGAGGAGGTTCTGTAGTTTCTGATTCTATTACATTAATTGGAGTACTTGGGAGAAAACCTATACTTAATCTAAGACATTTGTATTTTATTCTGTCCAATTTTTGCAAATGAGTATTTGATGCATCATTGTATAATATTGCACCATAGTCAAACATTGATCTAATCAGCACCCTATAAAAAAGAATTGCTATATTGGGGTCTGTACCCCAATTATATTTGGAAACAGTTTTTATTAAATTTACAGCATTTTCTGTTCTTTTTACAATATAATTAATATGTTCTTTCCAGTTTAGCTTCTTGTCCAATATGACACCCAGGAATTTATGACTACTTTTAAGTTGAAATTGACAATTTCCAAGTGAAGCAACATTTGAAAGTTGAGTTCTTTTCCTTGTAAAGCAAACTACCGCTGACTTGTTTTCTGAAAGTGTTAGAACATTTTCAAACAACCATTTCTGTATGTCTTCTACACCTAATGATAGTTGATAAATACTAGAATCAATACTTTTATGCTGAGTATACAAAACAATATCATCAGCAAATTGAAGAATTTTTGTAGGAATAGATATATGTCGTTCCAAATCTTGTGTATAAATAAGGTATAGAAGTGGACTTAAAACGCTTCCTTGAGGAAGACCAAATGAAGTTTCTCTAGGTCCTATAAATTCATTATTTATTCTAATCAATAACTTTCGTCTTGTATATAGTTTATAAATATGTAAGGAGATTAAGTGAGGGCTCCCCAATGATATCATTTTTTGAATCAGTATTTCTAGATTGACATTATCATAAGCTCCTTTAATATCTAAAAACAGAGCAGTGGTAGAAATTTGTTGGGAAAATCCAATTTGTATGTCAGTTGTTATGATTGCAATACTTTCTTGAGTAGACTTGTTTCTCCTGAAGCCAAATTGTGAGTTTGAAAACATATTATTGTGTTCCAACCAATGTTCAAGTTTAAGTTTGATCATTTTTTCATACGTTTTTAAAACACAAGATGATAGTGCTATTGGTCTATATGAATCTGCATTAGTTGGAATTTTGTTTGGTTTGAGTATGGGTAAAATAATATAATCAGACCAAGATTTTGGAATGTCCAGTTTCTTAGCCCAAATTTTGTTTAAGATATTTAATAGTTGTTGTTTAGCAATCTTAGGGAGGTTACTCAGCATTGTATAATGGATATTGTCTAAACCTGGAGACGAGTTCTTTGTTTTCATTAAGACCAATTCTAATTCATTATAAGAGAATGGTGTTAAGGTTTTGGAGTTTTCGGTTGAAGTGGCTAGGGATTTATTTTCCAATTCTGAATCATTAGGAGGGCATGGGAAACGAATGGCGGGGCTAATTTCATATTAAATAATGGTATCCACTCAGCTGTTTCGATGTCTACTGGAGGAATCGTTGAAGAATTTTGATTTTTTAATGAACGAACTTTTTGCCAAACTTCCTTAATAGGAGAATGTTGGTTCAGAGAGAGACAATAATTTTTCCAACTTTCCCTTTTGACTTGTTTTATTGTCGTTTTTGTTAGGGCATCTAATCTTTTGTATTCTATAATATTTGAGAGTGTAGGATTTGTCTGAAAGGTTATAAAAGCTTTTTTCTGTTATCTATCACTTCATCACATTTTTGGTTCCACCAGAATTTATTTTTAGATGAAGAGTTACTTTTAATAAATTTTGGAATTGATTTATCAGCAGTTTTGAATAAATTCTTCATAATTAAGATTAATATTTCCGTGGAACAATTTTTGTGTTTCTAAATAAAACGAATTCCAATTAGCCCTCTTCAAATTCCATTTTCTGGTAGTCTGAGTAATTATATTTTTAGGAGTGATTGAGATTGAAGTAAGAGTGGGAAGGTGATTCGAACCATATAAGTCATTTAGAGTTTCCCATTTCAGAAGATGTCTAATTTCTAGAGAACTGATTGTCAAATCAATAGCTGAAGGTATGGTGTGTAGATTTCCCAAAAACGTTGGTGATCCGTCATTTATAAAACTAAGATTATTTTGGTCTAAAGCTTCTAACAAAATTTTACCATATGTATCAGTCGATGGACCTCCCCAAGCTATGTTATGAGAATGTAGATCTCCTGTTATTTTACATGGTCTAGGAATTGATTCAAAGAATGATCACCACTCTTGTAATGAAATTTTAGTTTTTGGTGGTATATATAAGGATACAATTGTAATTTTAATATTGCTACATTTTAATAAAATTGATTTTTGATTAACATTCGCTAAGTAGTATTTAATGGGAATTTCATCATAAAATATGTTGGATTTAACTAAAATCGCTGTTCCTCCTCCAAGACGATCCACACGATCGTCTCTTAAGATATTGTAATTTTTAAATTTGTAGATTATTTGAGGTTTAAAATACGTTTTAGAAATACAAGCAATATCAATTTTTTGTTCATTTAGTAGGTACATAAGGTTTTGTTTATTTGAAACAGCTGATCTACAATTCCACTGACACAATGTAATATTACCAGTACTAGCCATCGAATTCAAGAGTCTTTCCTATAGAACTTGATAAATTTTGTTTAATTACATTTAAAATAGTAGATTCTTGAATTTCGAAATTTATACTTTTAATAATTTCGATAAAACAACTCGTAAAATAATTTGGAACATATTATCACTTGTCAATTTTCCCTCTATATTTGATGAACTTAATGTAGATTTATATTTAGGAGAAGAAAGGATTCCTCCTTAACTTTTTGGAATATTAGTATTAGATATAATTTCTTTGTGAGCTGAAGAAATAGGGTTAGAGTTGATAATACGGGGTCTGTTATTAGTTTTCGGTGAATTTATAGGTTGTGAGAATGATCTGAATTTAGAAGTGTGAGGAAAAGTTGAATGAGAGATAAGATTGGATACGATATTAACTGGTGAAGGAGATGTGCTAGCAACTGAGTTTACATTAACAAAGGAAGGCTGTGATAATGATTTATTTGGTTGACTTGAGGAAGATGAGGACACTATAGAAGCATACGTGTGTTGAGAAATTTCTTTAGAAGCATCTTTATACGAGCAATTAGTATTTGACATATAACTTTTAATATTTTTTTGTCTCTTAAATTTTGGACATAAGTCCAGATCTGTAGTACGATGATTTCCCTGACATACAAGACATACCTTATTGTCATTATTCTGACAATATTCTGAGTTGTGATTTTCTCCGCATTTTATACATCGAACCTTGTTTCTACATTGACGATCCATATGGCCATATCTATAGCAATTGTAGCAAAGTAGCACTACATTATATAAAACTTTGTTAATTAAAATATATTTTGGTAATGTTTGGGATTTAAATGAGACCAATATTGTTCTTGTAGGTTGAAGTTCAGTTGAATCATTATCTTTCTTAATTTTTCGATTAATGCGTCTAACAAAATCTACTTCGAATTTACAATGCAAATCATAGGGCGAAATCCTACTTTTTAAATATTCTTCTGACAAATACACATCTATTTGTTTGACCACTCCTAATCTAAATAATAAATTTTTTTGTATAAATGCACCTAAGTCATGCTTTTTTAAGTAAGTAGAAGATAGCAAAACGTTGGCGCTTAAATTTCTTTCAAAATTATTCTAATTCGGTTTTTCCCAATAGATTGAATTTGTTTTATTTTATTATCAATTTCAGAATGAGCTCTTAAAATTATTTCACCTATACCTTTATAGTATTTAATTTACCTTCAAAATTTGTCTTTATATTTTCAATGTATACATGAAACGGACCTATATCCGTTGGTTGGTATTTAAAACATGGTCTCATTTTTTCAATATTTGGCGACTCTTTCAAAGGTAATTTAGTAAATGGAACGTTGACATTACTTACCGGATCTTGGTTAACATTTTTTTGATCTAATCTTACTTTTGGCGATTCTTTCATTATGGCATCTACCTCCATAACTGATTCGAATTGGGTGTTAGTCCAAGTTGAAGGGTCTCCTCAGTCAGGTGGTTTTTCTGGGGGGACTGAGCCCCCGTTAATAGAGCCCATTAAATAGAGCGCACTATAGTACCTAACTATTTAAAAATTTGAAAACTCACAGTACAAACTAACTATTAACGAAACAGAAATACAGATAACTAAACTAGAGACTCTCAAAATTAATTATATCAGACGAGAAATATATTTATCGAATGACCAAAGAAAAGGTTGGTTCTTGGGGAGATATATCTCGCGATTTTAATGGATTGTCTGGTGAAGAATTTAGAACAGCTGAATCTTTAAAAAATGAATACACCAACATAAAAAAAGGTCTAAAAAACGTTTATCTGACCACAGACAGAATCTTTATGGAACAGGAGGAGGGCCATTTAAATAAACGATGTTGATCCTATAGATAATGATGTCCAAGAAATTCTTGGGGACAGAGCCGTTGGATTTGTATCGGAATTTGATGGCGATAGTAATATTGAAGTGGTATATGATAAAGGTGAGAAAAAAGATAATTTTACTAGCAAAAAAATGAGTGACAATTCAGATGAGGATCAAGAAAAAACTCAGAATCTCTACAAAGCAGAGTCCCCCCAACTACAAGTACCATTGATTGCACAGGATCTTTTTCACAAACAGAAAGGAAAAGAGGTCATTCTGAAGTTGGCAAAGATAGATTTTTCACATCTTGGGCCTTAAAAATGTCACTACTTTGAAGGCAAAAAGGCAAATGGGTGACTTAAAAACAAAAATGGGTACATGGGTAAAGGAAAAAGAACAAACCCAACAAGTCACCCAAAGGTGCCTTATAAATGAACACGTGCAAAAGCTGAGGCATGCGGATGAATTGCATAAACAAACACTAATGCAGGGAGCAGAGGAACATAAACAAAAATTGGATATGAACCAAGAATTACATATTATCAAATTAAGATGAAGTAAAAAAAAATAATATATGTATTAGTTGTAATAAAAAATGTAACTAAAATGTATTTTGTTTAGTTGAAATATTTTAGTTAGTAATTAAAGTTACTTCAGTAATAAAACATTTTTACTCTGTAGATTTTATTAATTATAAACCCAAGTAATTTATTTATGTTTAATTTGTTTTTAACATGCTGAAGTACTTGAAATTAGAATAAAGTACAAACAATACTTAATTAAAGACGATTATAAAAGTAATTATTAATCAAGTTGTATTTTCTTACATTATTTAATGTAAAACCACGAAGAGTATTATTAGGGTAAGCAACTAAATTCACATTCATCGTGTGCCTAATAATCGTAGCAGCAGCCACCTCTTCATCTACTTCAGCTTCGGGCTCTCCTGCCTGCAGTGCAACATTATGCAACACCGCACATGATATTACTATTGCTTCAACTTTAGAAACGTGTAAACGAACACCTAGTGCCAGAACAGGGAGTCGCTTTTTCAGTACACTAAAACATCGCTCTATTGGATTACGGATTCGAATTCGGGAGTGATGAAAAAGTTGTTCTGCAGGTGTTGCAGGATTTAACAGTGGTGTTATTAAATAATTTTTAAGTGGATAACCACTATAGCCTACAAGCACACTTTCTATTTCAAATTCACCATTTTCTAATCTGCCACGTTGCCTGCAGTTGATGAAAATTGTGCTGTCATGTGTTGATCCAGGCCATCTACAATGTCTTGAATATGTAATTTACTATCACAAATAGCCTGGACATTAAAAGAAAAAAGCCTTTTCTATTTCTATTTGCTTGTTCACCTCCTGGAGATATTATTCGTATGTAAGTACAATCTATAGCCCCTATACACTTTGGAAAAAGAACTATATTATAAAATCCTTCTTTTACTTTATCCACTTCTCTCTCATTGGAAGGCATTTTTATTATTTTAATGCCTTGTGCAGCAATGTACCTTAGTACCCTTCCAATCAATAGGCTTGCTGTAGACTTATCAATTCCACAGAAGTCTCCTATAACTTGCAAGATAGATCCTGTTCAATAAAATATGTAAAATGCATATAGAGTATATACTCACAAATTTCTTAAGCAAGAAATATCTGCTCTGACTGAATCTATGACAATTCGAAAGTTTCTTTAGACAATCGAAATCTTCCCCTAAATTCCTCATTATTCCACTTTATAAAATGATTTTCCCTAAGACGAAAATTTCTTGGCTACCTTGGAAATACCACAAGATTTATTAATTCTAACAAATCTTCATCATCTGTCAACTCTTGCAAATTTTCCATTGAGAAATATCAATAAATAAATAAATTAACACGAAAATAAGTTATTACTTGTAAAATAGCTAAAAAATTTGACAGTTGTTTAGAGATCAGTAGTTTAAATCGTCAATGTTAGTAAGTTGATCTCTAGGTTAAACCATTTATATCATGTGATGTGATCTTAGTTTATACAACACGTTTTTGTAGCTTGGACCAGGATCAAGTCTGAACCAGGTTTAAACCACGTTGATACAACCCACCCTCAAGGGTTTAGTTCTCAAAATATTTAAAATTTTAAATTCAAAATATGCTTAAAATCAAAAACGCCTCTAAATATATATATTTATTTTATTTTTTTTTATGTTTGATCTACAAAGATCGTGTCAAATACACGAACTATTAAAAATTTGACACGTGCCTACTAGATTAGAATTTAGAAATATTGAGTAGTTACAAATTATCTAAGTACTTGCAGACTTCTGTTTAGAAGCAAATTTCTACAACACCATTCATTTTAGCTCCAAAAAAGGTAATTACTTTTTTAACTAAAAATGAACAAAAAATTAAAAAAAATGAAATAAATATTGTTCCAGTGGCGTAAAAAAGTTGCTACTATCCCTGATAGTGCGCCACTGATTAAACTTTTCAAAAGTTAGTTTATGCCAAAATATTTCTGCCTTAGGGAATATTTGACACCAAATTTGAAAAAATATTTAAAGGCGTTTGACATTTATTCAAATTTTGATTTAAAATTTTTAACCTTCTGTATTAACAGAACTCTCTGGGATAGAGCGTTGTCGATCTATTATACTAACAACCCGTACTTATAGCTTTGTTGGAATGGTTAAAAAACTGTAAATACTGTGAAACCAATTTATAAAACTTCTCTGTATAACATTTCTAAAGAGACCAATGGATACACTAATTTTTTTTATTTTTTAGAAAAATTTTCCTTTATGGATTAACGCAGACATTCTCTCAGGCCCCGGAAGAGCAGTAATTAAACCTGTAAACAGTACACAATTCTTAAGTATTGCTAAAATCCATTTTCCTGATATTGTTCTGTCCTTGGGATGGACTACAATGAATGTATCGGGTGGATACACTAACGATAACGTTAAAGCCATTATAGAAGTCATTAATTTGAATAAAATCACAAATATCATTACTTTCCCTGTTAGAGCGAGTTTGACTGCTCATAGTAGCCAACAGATGAAAATGTAAGTATAGTATAATTTTTAACATATAATGCATTATACAGTTTGTCCACGGATGAACTTAACTATACTTGTAAAAATATTTATTTTTAATAAAAAAAGTAATTCTTCATAACTTCTTTCTCTTCTTAAATAAATACGATGCACGTTGAAAAAATTATGACAAATTAATTGTTGTTTATGTAACGAAAATTATTTAAATTTATTATTAAAATGTTCTTGAAATCAAGTACCAATATCACAAAAGTAGAGGTATATATTAATAAGATTGGTATATTACAAAGTAACGCAGTTAAACATGTGCAATACTATATAGGCAACCAATAAAAGACTAAACAATAAGTCAAATCTTTAGGATAACAGTAGGTCTTCTTACCGGACATTGTTGCCTAAGAAGGCACATAAGCATCATCATTCCAGTAGAAGAAGCAACTTTGTGCAGGTTCTGTGAAGAAGAAGAGGAAACATCAATCCACGTTATGTGCCAGTATGGCTAGAAGATCTGGCTAGATTGAGGTTTCTAACATTAGGAGAAAAAAAAATTCAAAAACTACATGCGGGAGCCACTGCCAAAGCTAAGTCTAATAAAAAAAAACAAGCCAGATGACACACTCTAAAAAACGGAGTCCCACAAGAGATCTGAAAAGTGTAAAATTTTAAAATTCCTTTTAAAAATGTTATTTTGAATGTATGACATCCTGTATAAAATTGGCATTAAAATAATTTAAAATTTAATTGTGCGTGTGCGTGTGCGTGTGCGTGCGTGCGTGCGTGCGTGCGTGCGTGCGAGCGTGCGTGCGTGCGTGCGTGCGTGCGTGCGTGCGTGCGTGCGTGCGTGCGTGCGTGCGTGCGTGCGTGCGTGCGTGCGTGCGTGCGTGCGTGCGTGCGTGCGTGCGTGCGTGCGTGCGTGCGTGCGTGCGTGCGTGCGTGCGTGCGTGCGTGCGTGCGTGCGTGCGTGCGTGCGTGCGTGCATGCGTGCGTGGTTTGCCTTTAGGCCTTTTTTCATTTTTTTTGCGGTATTTGCCCAATAATCCTTTTATCTTTTATATATACTGTTAAAGATGGAACCAAACTTATAGTGCTTAAACGGTTCAACATACAAAACCCAAAATTTCAGGATTTCAACTAAATATATTTGCGCATATTTTAGCCCAAAAATTATTTTTTTATAATTACAAAATTTTAAGCATGGCCGCCATCTTGATTTTTAAATGGCACTGAGAACAAAATTTTATGACACATGGGGCCTAAACACAATATAAAGGATATTATTAATAGGGAGCGTAGGAGGCTGTGCATTTGACACAAGACCCATGTGTGATACATTTTTGTAATCAGGGTGTTAAACCCTTTCAAATGGTATATCACATGACCTATGTTGCTATTTAAAAAAATCAAGATGACGGCCATGATTAAAATTTTGTAATTATAAAAAAAAATCATTTTTGGGCTAAAATATGCGCAAATATATTTAGTTAAAATTCTGAAATTTTGGGTTTTGTATGTTGAACTGTTTAAGCCCTATAGGTTTGGTTCCATCTTTAACAGCTACTCTGTATATAATTTCAGGTTGCTTGAAGAATTCAGAAATTCAACACTAACTATTTGGTCTAGCCCCGGTGATACCGTTGATATTGAAGGTTTAAGAAACGTCATTTTCGATATCGGAGTCGATAGAATTTTCGTAGATGTTCCCGACGATTTAAAAGAGAAACTTCACTTGGATAAACCAGTTAATTCGAGAACAACTTTGACTAAAGGTATGTTTGTTTTGTATAGGTTTAGCATTATAAACCAACTTAAGAGCAAACCGGACCTATTGCGAAGGCAAAAATGTTTTAAGGATTTTCTAATATAAAATTGTATTTATATGCGCGCCACTGGGAATTCTTTATGATATTATGTGTTTCATGAATATTGGGTCCTATGATTGAACGTTTACGTTATCCGTAACGTACCTGTTAGGCCGAATTTTAAAAGTAACGAGGCAAGTTCGGATGATGGAAAACTGTTAAATTAGAAGATAACAGGCGGAAAATAACAGTAACGTGTTGAAAAAAAAAATTCATCATACAAATTTGCCTCATTTCTGTTAAAACTCGGCCTAACATGTACGTTATGGATAACGTAAACGTTCAATCATAGCACCCATTGAAAGCTTTAAATTTGGGAAACGATGATAGCATCCTACAATTCTCCCATTTAAAAACTACTAGATATTTATTAAAACAAAAAGGCAGCAATTTTTATAGAATTTATACAGAATGGCGCGTAAATGTTTTTTTTTATTTTTTTTTTTAATAAATTTTTTTCTTAGGTTTACAAAAAAGTTTTTCCTCCCTAAGTTTTGTTATTATTGGTATTTCCTGAAAATGTCACAAAAATATGACTATAAATAAAGGCTCAGAAGAAAATTTAACTTTTTAAGGTGCTCAGTTTGCTCTTAATTCACAATGCATATTTAAATTTACCAACATATAAATCCTTAAAACTAGACACGTCATTATAATGAATGTTTAATAGAGTTAGGCGATATTTCGTGAACTATTATTAAACTATTTTAGTCTTAGTAAACTGAAAATCTTTAAATGTTTTTCTATTGATTACCAAGCCCCTACCTACCAATGGCCAACGAAAAAATTGAGAAGTTACACCATCGTGTAACTCTACTTTTCCTTTGAATTGACGTTGAAGTTTATATATTTAAAGATTTTCACGTAGATAAATATTTAAAAATGCTTTGTGAATACGGATGGTTTATTTTACGATCCTTAAATGTGCACAATACAATCTAGGAATCCTGTATATTAACTATGAACTTTTAGTTAGTAATAATCATATCAATTTTTTAGATTCTATTTTGATTTTTATGGTAAATTTTAATTTTTATTTGCAGAAGTTCAGTGCTGATAAATCTAATAGGATCAATAAAATAAATACTATGTTAATTGACCCACTAAAACAACAGGTAAATGTTAAATGGTAGCATCCCTATCATTGAACATGCTCGATTTGATACAATTAAATAAATAATATTTAAAAATTAAATTATTGTACATTTTCATTGATTATTTTCCTTGTCTTGACACTCCCAAAATTTTTCAACCAAACGTTTTCTCGGTACTTTGGCCTTCTAATTTACGTATACAATACCGTCCGCAATGTTCTTATCTTTACGATCCTACTGTTTAAATTTGGTAAAAAAAAATAATTTACTGTCAACAAAGAGATAAATTTATGTCTAATAATGTTAGAATCACCGCTTCATCACTCTTTCGAAAATTTCACGTAATTTATGTTATCAAAAAGTTCTGTTTTTTAAATCAAGGTAAGTTCATATATTTAAATTGTTTTAGATTCTGATTAATTTTCGATCAATACCTAGTTTTTAACAATTTTCTTTTTAACTTTCATAGTCGTGTGTATTGCATTACATAATTTTTTAAATTAGAAATAATACTAATAATAAAACACATGACTTGTAGCATTATGATCACACTAAAATAGTAGATAACTTTTATAAATTGAGATTTTATTAATATTAAAAAAACTCCTAATATACATTTATCTCTGTCATTTGTTTAAAAGATTATATTATATGGTAGGTATATTTTTTTACAAATATGTCTTTGTTTAGCCTTGTAATATATTTCACATGATCGAAATCGATATAGAAAATTCTTGAAATAATGAAGACACAAGTGGATAAAGGTGTCATGTCGCAAAAATATTATTTCAAAAAAAAAAAGTTAAAAGTTTTACAATAATTGTATTATAGCCTAAGAGCCCACTGCAAATGTTTACCTTGATCTGATAACGAAATGAAATATGCCCCAAAAGCATGTAAAAACATTGTACTTTATACCAAATGGCACCTGTGCCAATCCTAATCCTGAGCAAAATGGTTAAAAAAACTATTTTATATTAAAATAATCACATAAGACATGACAGTGCTAATTTTGTTTGCCCTTAAAGTTTTCCAGAAATTAACATATTCAAATATACCTTGATATACAGGGTGTTAAAAAAAAGTGTCACAAAATGAAATGGTTAATAGTATGACCCAAAATAAGCAGAAAAGTCTTAATAAATATATGACCGCAAATTAACGGTTTCGGAGATACGGACCATTTTGTGTTTATAACAATTTTTTATTATTATAAAAAAACAATGATATTTATAAACAATCAATAACAACATAGAGTTAAATGAGATGTTCAATGTGCCCTCCCTCAATTTCAATGCATTGCCATTTGCACGACCGTACATAAAATGCATGTCAGCTAATTCAATATTAGTGTAAACAGGCATAACGAAAATTTATAAAATTATTCACCCACAACAAAATAATAACTGCAAATAGTATCTATGAAAAAACATCGGTAGACTCCGATAAGAAAAGCAAGTTTTTGAGAATGAAAAAAGATAATCAAAAAATGATACAAAACACAAAACACTCCGTATCTCTGAAACCATTAATTTGCGGACATATGTTTATTAAGACTTTTCTGCATATTTTGGCCCATACTACCCCCCGTTTTATTTTGTGACACTTTTTTTTTAACACCCTGTATATCGTTAAAGAGAAACATTTTCTTCCTCTCAGAGAGCGAGAGAGAATATATGTTTATTGTCCAAGTTAAAATACTTATTGACAAACACAATATTGTACAAATTACAAATAAATAAATAGTCATTAAAATATAAACAAACATTATTATAAATTAACATTAATACATACATCTAAAATAAAATAGAACAAAACAACCTAAAACACATATCACAGTGTCTCGTCATTATAAAATTCTGTAATATTAGGCATTCCAAACTGAATGGCTACCAGTGGGTAATGACCACTGATCTATATTATTTTACTGGATAGGATATAGGCTATATTTATCATACTAAAAATCCGTTCCACCAAGGAGACCGGAAGTGCAACACTGCTCGCCGATTTGGGCAAATTATGATGGGATCACATAACTGAATTTTGGGATAATTTGACATACCTAACCTATAATTTGATTAGATTTTCTTCTTATTCTTCTTCTATTTCTTTTGCGGGCAATGTCCTTTGGGACAATTCACCCCTAATTTAATTTTTTTATGAAAGAAAATATAAAAATGGAAACGTGAAGCCTATTGTGTCTTCACGAAAATAGTAATGCTGTTCGATACTACCTAAATAAATAAAAAATACATCTCATCGTAACTTGTTGACACAATTAAATGACAAATGTGATGACAACTGGAAATAGAGGTTATGTTAAATAACATCCGGTCCGCCATATTATTTGCTCAAATCGGCCAATTTTTTGGAACGTTTTTTAGAGGGCTATATCCTATCCAGTAAAATAATACAGATTAGTGGTAATGACAGGTTATGATATGGCAAAATTATGGCAACCCTGTAGGCCTGGTGATTAGACAAGTTCAATGAAATAGATAGTTACATAGATTGATCATCCATATTTTTCAAAATAAACATAAGCTTATGCCTTGAAGTAAAAATGTAAGCAATTATGTTTTTTAAATATCTAAAGGATGAAAATTGGTTTTAAAACACTTTTTTGCTAAACCGATTCAAATTAATAAATATTTGCCAGGCAATAAGGCCGCTCGCAAACGGCCAGCTTTGAGCAATCTATATAACTATATATGTATCATTGACCCTTTTAATGACAACATGTCAACAGGGTTGCCATATCTAAACTGTCACTCCCCACTGGTAGCCATTCGGGCAGGACAGGTCGTTGGAATGCCTAATTAAAATAAGGCCTAGTTAATAGAAATCTCCTGAGCAGCTTTCTAAAACAATTCTGTGACTCAACATCTGTCAAAGTATGTGATAGCCTATTGTACATCTTGATACCATTGTATATAAAAGAATCTCTTATAATAGGCAACTTCAAGTTACCCTTTTGGCGAGTTACACGGGATGTATTCGATTTTTATTTCGACTTGTTCTTATGGATCATGCAACAAGTTTCTAAGATAAATAAAGATGTTAATGTTAATATATCTTGTTTTAAGAACAGCGGTCTGCAGTGTTTGATGCACTTTGAAATTTTGTAATTTGAAATCATTTGGATGGAAAAGCAGATATACCTGTGTTGGCTAGACCCACCCCGGGACCTGGACACACACACACACACACGCACGCACCCACACACCCACCCCCCCACACACACACACACACACACACACACACACACACACACACACACACAAACACACACAAACACACACAAACACACACAAACACACACACACGCACGCACGCACGCACGCACCCACACACACACACACACACACACACACACACACACACACACACACACACACACACACACACACACACACACACACACACACACACACACACACACACACACACACACACACACACACACACACACACACACACACACACACACACACACACACACACACACACACACACACACACACACACACACACACACACACACACACACACACACACACACACACACACACACACACACACACACACACACACACACACACACACACACACACACACACACACACACACACACACACACACACACACACACACACACACACACACACACACACACACACACACACACACACACACACACACACACACACACACACACACACACACACACACACACACACACACACACACACACACACACACACACACACACACACACACACACACACACACACACACACACACACACACACACACACACACACACACACACACACACACACACACACACACACACACACACACACACACACACACACACACACACACACACACATCATCATCATCATCATCATCATCATCATCATCATCATCATCATCCCGAAAATAGTCAAAACGGATTCAGGGGACCTCAAAACGTAAAAATCCGTCGAAAACTCGAGGTCGAAAAAAATCATGATTCCTATACTTTCCTTATATCTGTATACAGATGGGAAAGTAAAAACAGCATTCTCTTTTATATAATAAAAAAGTGTTTTGTATAAGAACATTATATTATCTGTTTTGCTGTATTTATGGAAAGCCTGAATTGAGATACATTACAAATTATTATAAAAAAATGTTTTAAAAAATGGGGGAAAGAAAATTTTTTCGTCTGCAGAATGCAATACTGAGGCACCATAGGAAGGACCTCAGTAAAAAATGATTTTTTTTAAATAATAATAGGAAAATGTCAGCATTAAACCCACCTTTTTTCAAAATATAAATTTATAGGCATGTATTGTTTGATGTGAGACATGTCGGCGTTGTCTGAAAATAAATTGGAAGCCTTTTTTGGCATAGACACATTGCCGTTCAGCCAGACACTGAAATTGGAAGCCTTAGTAAATGAGTTTTAGTATGACGTTACAGAAAACTCATGCTCCTAAAAAAATACCAGTAGGTTTATTTAGAAAACGATTTCCCACTCAAAAGGAAGCTTTCGGCTCAAAATTTTGAATATATACACTAGCTAAAGTTCACTAAACAAGCATTTTGCAAATTTCATCCACCTGGGAGTAAATTTGTCTTCTGTCTTATAAAGGGTTAATGTTGGGGTGTCTATCTTAGGTCGTTTTACTATTGAAAATTTATACATTTATTATTTTCAATAAAATCCAATCAGGCCCGACGAGAGGGAGCGGTAGGGGGTAAAATCTGCAGTACCCAGGCCCAAAAAGGCCCAGCAGCTTTAAAAAAATATATTATATTATGTAGGGGACGTGCCCTTTCCAGTGTTTTGTCCCGGGGCCCCACCGTGGCTCTCGGCGGCCCTGAATCCAATCATGTAAAACAACCCCATTTTATTTCATCTCAAAAAAGGCGTTTAAAATTATTTTAACCTCGATTTCAAACAAATAAGAAAAATTAATAGTAAGACGACCTAAGTTCAACCTTTACCTACAATTTCACTCAGGATATGGAAAGATTACATATTTTCCGATATCAGTCGATTTGAAATGTATGTCATTTTCTTTGGAATTTCATGTCAAATCAAATAAAAGTGATATTTTGGACTAAAAATGGGGTATAAATAACCTCTTCTTTCAATTTCATTTAATAAATTAGTTCATAAAGATGATGCTTTAATGGTCATGATTATTATGTCGCTTTCCACTGTAATAGTCAGTGCGTTCTGAGTATATTCTCACTTTCTTCGTTTCCATATCGATAAACAAGGATACATATATACTCAGTACATACTGCCAGTGCCATTAAAAATCACTATAGGGGTACCATTTCGAAAGGCGCGACGACAAAGACGGCATTAACGTTACGCTTCACACATTTGGGAAGCAAGCAAACAGGTGACGCGACAACCGCAGACGACAATTCGAGGGAACGATCAGTGTTGCCAGACCTACTGGTTTTAAGTAGATCACTGTTTTTGTCTCTGTTCTCCTGTTTTAGGCATGAAATCTACTGTTTTCGCCAACTTAACAAATTTTGTACTTAATTTATTAAGTTTGCCTCATTCTTCAGCAAATGGTCAAAGAATATTTTCTCTAGTAAATTTGCTGAAGTAAAAACAGCGTAATAAGCCCACAATACTGTAGCAGGGGCGGTTTCTCTATTCGCTCATTTGTGCAGTGAACACCCAGTTAAATTTCATACGAGCACATTATTTTAAAATCACATATAAATAACTTAATAATACAAATTCACTTTAAGAGCAATCCAGTCCCTTCTGACGTCACTCCGCACGGATCTAACGACCTCACCTTAAAGTATTTGGAACCTTGTTCGCCACATAAATTTGGCAATGTCGTTTGTCGTGAGCTAAAGAATAATCATAGGATTGGGTAAGGTCCGATTAAAATTACATGAACACAGGTATATCATCAATTGGCGAAGTAATTCGTTGGCTATCGCCACCTACTGGGAGTTTAGTGGCTTGTTAATATTATAGGAATGTAGGAATACTATTTTTAAACCAAACAACTTAAATATTTTTTATTTATTGAAAGTTATAGATGATATACAGGGTGTCCCGAAATTAGACGATCATATTTTAACAGCGTAATCGTCATCCTAAAATAGTAGTAAAAGTTCATATAAACAGGTCCGAAAACGTTTCTTTTCCGAGATACAGGGTGTTATAGGTGAAGTCCTGATACCACACTTTTGTAAATATTTTCTAAACGTTTAAAGATAATTAAGTAAAATTTGGTACAAATACTTACCTTTTAACGCTCCATTTATTGGACTAAGTTTTTGATCATCTTCTTAGGTATGTAAATTAGGGAGAGCTTAGGGTAAAATTGCTCTTAAGTTTTTTTTCTTGATAGTTTTTAACATTTTTGACTATAAATTTGAAAAACCAATATTTTCTGTATAATAAAGCTGAATTTGTTGCATCTCGCTAGGACGCCCCATTTTCAAGAGAAAAGCAGGTTACGTTATTCGAAAGTGTAAACAATAATTAGAATAGAAGTAAAAGTTGGAAATACATTTGCCAGTTCTACCACTTTATACACATAAATTGACAGGTTGGCAGCGGACCTCACCGAAGTGGACGCGATACATTGGCGTACAAAATTATTTTATAGATGTTAATAACAATTTCGAGTAAATAGTTTAATAAATTGTGAATAGCTGTTGAAATTTTGTAAAATTATAATTTGAATATTATAATACATGTTTAATAATTATTTATAATCCATAAATACATGCGATTGTCCGGTTCCGCCGATAACAATTTAAAATTACTTATTCTATGAAACGACACTGGCAGGTAAACATTACTTTGAAATTCTCGGAGCCGCCCGACGTGGTTTGACGTTTACCCCCTCTCTACCTACCAAAAGACTTTTCAACTTTTACTTTCTCTATAGTAGGTCTGTAGAATCAGAAATTTTATTTTTTTTTTAACTTTGGAAAACCGGTCAATAAAGAAATTTTAGAAAATATTTACAAAAACGTGCCATCTGGACTTCACTTGTAACACCCTGTATCTCGAAAATGAAACGTTTTCGGACCTATGTTTATATAAACTTTTACTCCTATTTTTAACCGACTTCAAAAAAGGAGGAGGTTCTCAATTCGTCGCAATATTTTTTTTATTTTTATGTATGTTCAGCGATAATTCTTTAACACGGTGTCCGATTTCAATGATTCTTGTTTTGTTAAAAAGGGGGTACTTCAGGGGTGGTCCCATATAAATTTGGTTAAGATGTGGTGACGGCATCTGCACGTTTTTGAATTCGGTTTTTTTAAATTTTTAATTTCTAATACTTGTAGGATGTAGATTACGCTGTTAAAATATGACCGTCTACTTTCGGGACACCCTGTATATTGGAAATTCGAAATAATAGTTATGACGTAGCGGTGTTCTTCTAATTGTAATCGGACCCTAGGTATATGGATACGGAAAGTGATGAATTGGAGATAGGTAAATTGTATTTATTGTATTAAAGGAACAACAAATATAAGTACAATTAAATAAGTATATTATTATAATAATTTTTTGATGTCTGTATAAATTTTTTTTTCACATAGATTATTAAATTTAAAAAAAACTAATAAAACACGAAATGTTAATTTTTTTTCATTTACAACACAAAATATACAATACTGTTGAATCAAAATTTTCTCTTGGCAGCAGGTGGTTTTTGTGACGCGATAATTATGATGCTTTGCATCTCATGAATTAAAGCTAATTCTCTTTAAATCTTAAGGTGATCACACCCCTTATAATTTTTGGACAAGAATATTTCAAAATATTCAAATTTTGGCAAAATAAATTAGGCAATAATATCTAGAATATGCATATATTTTAATGTTTAAATTCCTTACAGTTTCCGAAGAAAGCTAAAATGGCTTTAATTTTGAAATATCATAATGAAAATAAATGCATTCCTCAACAGCACTATTCTTAATATAATCCACAAATTTAAGCTCCTAATGTCTTGTTAATGATTTCTTAAAATTCGCCAAAATTAGTGGCTAAAATGCCTCGTTAAGTGCTATCTTCTGGTGTAAACTGGTGTAAATTGTTGCAAGAAACGAATAATGACAGAGTGTACGATACGATAGTTACAAGCGCGTTACACCAGAAGGCAGCACTTAACGAGGCGTTTTAGCCACTAATTTTGGCGAATTTTAAAAAATCATTACCAAGACATTAAGAGTTTAAATTTCGGGATTATATTAAGAATAGTGCTGTTGAGGAATGCATTTATTTTCATTATCATATTTTATTTTTTTTTTCTCGGAAACTGAAAGGAATTAAAACTTTAAAATATAGGCATATATCTAGTTAATATTACTTAATTTATTTTGCCAAAATTTTAATTTTTTAACAAAATTACTTTTTGAAATATCCTTGTCCGAAAATTATAAAGGCTGCAGCATTCACCTTAATATACCAACATACACGGTGTTTAAAAATGCATGCGACAAATTTCAGGAGGTGATTGCTCGTATGAAATTAAGATGGGTCTTTCCTATAACAAAATTTCCTCAGCCAACCCCTTAAGAGGTGGTGACTAAAATTGAGTTTCTATTTTTTTTCTAAAATTTCAGTAAAGCTAGAAACTTAAAATTCTGTTATTTTCGTGCACTCGCAAAGGACTAACCACGGTTATTTTTTCAATATTCCTGTTTCATTATAGGGGGATGAAATTAGCAACACTTACTTTATTTCATATCAAAACTTTTTTTCGAGATGAACTTTTATGAAATAAAATTATAACTTGAAATCCTTGTTTTATTTAATTTTTTTTTATTCTTGAATTTTTTTCCCAAAACCAATAGCTTCGTAGAAAAAAAATGTTTTCCACTCAATTTATTTAAAAAAATGATAAATTAGGGTGTTTATTTTTTTTCTCTGAAGCTATTGGTTTTCGGAAAAAATTCAAGAATAAAAAAAAAATTAAATGAAACAAGGATTTCAAGTTATAATTTCATAAAATTTCATCTCGAAAAAAAGTTTTGATATAAAATAAAGTAAGTGTTGCTAATTTCATCCCCCTATAATGTAACAGGAATATTGAAAAAATACCCGTGGTTAGTCCTTTGCGATTACAGAATTTCAAGTTTCTAGCTTTACTGAAATTTTAGAAAAAAAATAAAAACTCAATTTTAGTCACCACCTTTTAAGGGTGATATCTCGAAAAGAGGTGGGCTGAGGAAATTTTGTTATAGGAAAGACCCATCTTAATTTCATACGAGCAATCATCTCCTGAATTTTGTCGCATGTATTTAGAAACACCCTGTATATTACACATTTTTTTAAGCTGGCAAAATTCTTGATAATTTTTTTCCCTAATTGGCACATGTCGTGTTTCTCTTGGATTTACTAACTCTGGCAACAAACAATTAAAATAGAAATTTGTCAGCTGTGGTAGCATTTTTGCCTTCCAGAATTTTTCATTTCATAAATTAACTAAAAACTAAATTAAACAAAAACCTAACAACGCCTCAACAACAAACTAAGACGATTAGAATAATTTCGCACCTCTTCAAAAACAACTACCTATTTTTCGACACAGGAATTAACAAATTTAGCTAAACAGCAGCTACCCTTTTAGCCACGGGCTTCATATACTAGCAGCGTTGCCATATTCACTGATATCATTGTTGTAATAGAATTAGTATCGGAATGAAAACTATGTTAATCTTGGGTCCTGTTTAAAATTGGTAATCTTTTTAATAAAAAAGTTATTTAGAAAATAGTTAAGATATTTGTTATAGAATGACGCTAAAGAGCCAAAAAATTAAATTTGTTAAAAATTTTTTCGCGATTTAGCGTCATTCTTGGTTCATTTTTAGAACGATTGGCCTGAACCATTTTTTGCTGCCTCAAATGTAAAATTGTTTTTTGGCGGAGGAGCGCCCGTCATGTTTGCTCTTAATATATTTATCATTTTCGTACGTATTAATCTCTACTTTTTTGGTACCCCACTGCGCTCAGGCTGATCGGGTCTTTTGGTTCAATATGTTGATTGAACGCGAGAGGCGTCTGAGAATGAATGTTAAAAAGACAGGTTAATAGATTCGTGAAATAGCAGTCTGCCTGCTTGAAACCACGCTATTTTTAGCATCATTTTGTGCATCGCACGTAGATTACGTCACGACAGTTAACTTCGCTTGGACCAACGATTAGTTGTTGTCCTTCGTCAAGGTCACTTTAACTAGGAGTCTTTAATTCAACGTTGCCACGTTTGGTAGATTGCTCCTTTTTCGGTAGGTTTTTAGCTATTTTTAGTAGACAATTTTCTTTTGGTAGATTTCAGTAGACTTTTATAAATTAATGAAAAAAAAATCCAAATACTCAAATAAAACTTCCTACTTCCTGGATTGCTAAAAACGAGGCCGGGCGATCATCAAAATAAATAATCAGTTATCTAAGTGATGGCATCAAGAAACCTTTTTATGACACAGGAATCTTATAAAAATTCGAAATTTAATTGTATTAAAACGGTCGATGCCAAAGAAGTTTTGAGGGATATTGGCTCTCTTACAAAGTTTTACAAATGTTAAAATTATTGGAAAAAATTGATCCCCCATTTTAAGTTATCACGAGCCGCCTTTGTACACAACGTATTTGAATTATCTGATTCAGACTGATCTAAAAGAAATACCTATTATTTTTCATTGGTTTCTTTTTTGTTTTCGTACGTTAAGTATATATTAAAAATGTTATTATTTGTTTTTTATTCTTTGTTTACTTTCTAATTTGGGTAGAAAAATGTTTATTTTTCGTTTCTTATATGCCTGTTTCTTTTTATTTACTACACTGCAAATTATAATTATTTCCCCCTGTATTAAAATCTACTGTTCAGATCTACGTTTTTTTTTTACTCGTACTGTTTCAGCAAATGTTCATCTGGCAACACTGAATAAATCGGAAGAATGCAACTACCATTTCTATAAAATATCGACTAATCACCTCAAAATACAGGCGATGACTAAGGAAGACAGACATTAAACGATACACCGAGACCGACCTACCTGTCGTCGAGTTCTGTCTCTCGGACGTTTCGCGCCTTGCGAAATGTGTTTCATATAATTGAATGTATTTAGACGTAAATAGACCGTTCTTGGTCGCCTTTGCCGTCGCGTCTGTTGTCGTCTGTCGCGCCTTCCGAAATGGTACCTTTAGCATTCGATATTAGATATATTTTATATAAATATCATTTATATTAACTAAATATATTTATTTACAGGGGATGTGGGAGATGATAGTGGTTCTGATGATAGAATAGGACAGTAGAAACTTTCTGCTAATTTATTTTCTATCCTTGAATGGATTTTGAAATAGTTTATTTATTTAGGCCAAGGTATCCCTGCGTATAAAAAGCGTATTATATAGACCAAATACCTACCTAGACTGATTTCCGAATATAGTATTCAAAAATAAAATTTTCGACCAAATTAAAGATAAACGTATAGTTTCGGTCGTCTTACTATTGAAAATTGATAAATTTAATATTTTCAATAAAAATCGATCATGTAAAATAACCCCATTTTATATAATCGTGCCGTTTAACAGTATTTTATTTTCGATTTTAAACAATTAATAAAAACAAATAAATAGTAAGACGACCTCAGTTTAACATGTATAAACGATCTGGTTTGTTCAGGATATAGAAATAGTTACTGTATATTAGTATAGATATACGAGTACATAGAGGTAACAAATAAATTGCTGACGAAGGAAACAAGAATATCTATACACAATCATATGTGGACTCTTTGAAAGAAATTAAAAATAAAATAATTCTGAGGGATGGCCCATACAGCACAAACACATTTCGGAAATATTTCAAAAATATTACATTGGAACATTTGTAGGGTTGTATAAATATTACGAAACATCACGGAAAAAAATTGTAGAATAAATTTCTACAATTTTAGATTTTTTCTCTACACTAAATAGTACAAATAGGGACAGGGACAATTTGTAGTAAAAATGTCTAAATATTTGTAGAGAATGTATTGTAGAGTTATTATCTACAATATGTAGTAAAAATATCCATGTGTATCACAAGAATTGTTCTACAAATTGTTATAATTTTTGCTATTCATTGTATGAATTTATATTAAAAGTGTATTGCGTTTCATGAAAATTAATACGAAAATTTTACACAATAAATAGTAAAAATTCAAACAAATTGTAGTAATTTTTAATAAAATTTGTAGTAGTATTCCACAATTATTTATGTGTTATATATGTACGATGCTTTGTTTTGTGAACATGGCGAACGACTACTGCTGTCTGACCATTTATGGTCGACGTCAGAAAATGTTGGCCAATAGCAGAATTCTGTTTTATTCACATGACTTAAAATTTCTACAATATTATAGAATATTTTTCAACAAAATTGTCTTTTATCATAAGAAGTATTACTATTTTTTGTAGAGATAATTATTAATATTTGTACAAATTTTAACAAAAGTTAATAGTAATAATAATTACAATAATTGTAATAAATTTCTACTTCTACAAACAATAGTAAAATATACTAAACATTGTGGTCTTCTTTCCTATTGTTGTAGCATTTTATTCGACAATTCAATTGCTACAATAATGAATAGTTTTTAACTATAAATTATAGTAAAATTTTCTACAAAAAGTTAAGTATTTTTCTACAAGTCTTCTACTACTACAACATTGTAGTAACATTTTTTAGTCACATTTTTTTTCCGTGATCCCAGAAACATTTCTGAAATGTGCCTGAAACGTAAAAATATCCTGTAAATATAATATTTCACAGTAATATTTCTGAAATAAAAATTTGAATTCTTTTAGAAATATTAAATAGTAAAATAGTAATATTTCAGAAATGTATTCTAGCTTTTTTTAAATATTATTAGACTTAAAAAAGACATTTATAAATATATAAATCCTTTATTTAGTTAAAAACCACTAATACATGGTCAATACACTTTCTCACTAAAAATATATGTCTAACTAAAATAAGTTATTAATCCAACTGTAGTCATATAAAATAAAATATAATTAAACAACACACATAGAATAATAATAATATTAATAACAAATACTTCAATACCTAAATTACCTACAGACAACTAACAAATTGTTTTAGTTTACATTAAAACCCATTTGAGCTGGACCAATTCTGGTCAGTCAGCACTTAGTGAGGCAATATGGCCACGCATAGTGCGACCCACTCTTTGTCGTCATTGGAATCGGTAGCAACCAGCAATTACTTTGCGTTTGGCCTTGAATTAACCAATCAGATGCTAAGCTTGTTCTGATTACGTCATTACACATTACACGTCGCGTGTTTTGAGTAAGTTTAGTTTATGTTATGTCCTTTTCATTATCGACGACTAGTCCAGACCAATGAACTGGAGTGGGGTAGAAAGCCAATGTGCATATTGTATCAATAGAACAATATGCGACTCTATGGGCGCAGCCATTTTTATTTCTCATCTCACTCGGGAGTATTTATAATAACCATTTTCTGTTTCACTTTGTTATTGTTCAATCCAAATGCTGGTGGATCAGACAATAACAAAGTGAAATAGAAAATGGTTGTTATAAATACTCCCGAGTGAGATGAAAAATAACCTGTCTTTGCCCATAGAGTCGCATGTAAAGCCTATTGACAAGCATTCTACCCCACTCCAGTTCATTGGTCCAGACGAGTCCGAGGCGACGACCACTTCGTTATTCATATAAATACACACTTTTTGCGAACGGAAGCCCAATATCCATAAAAAATTAAAATAGATATAATAAAATATTATCATTAGAGCCTCACCGTGTAACGACTGTGTGTTCTCAAGTGAATAGTTTTGCTGTTTCGCAAGAAAAAGATCAAGTATCATGCACTAATACTAGTACTACGAGTAGTAATAAAATTGATAAAAGTATTCTAAATGACTCTAGAACTACAAGTAAGTACCTATTTCAAATAATTACGCTACTACAAACGTTTTAATAACACTTTATAATACTTTTAGAAAGCTTGTTTCAGGTTTCATTTTTTTTTTTTTTTCACTTTCTGTTATTCTAAATATTATATTACAGTTTGTCAAGGAAATATCAAAGAAAAATTAAGCGATATTTATAGGGAAGATCCGGCTGTTAATTTACCATTAAATCGTATAGAATGTGAAGCTCGTTTAGCAAGAGGTCCGTTTCAACCTGTTTTAAATGATTTTCCAAAGGCTCAGTGTGGTAAGAGAACACGTAGTTTTCAAGAAGGTTGGCATAAAATGTACAATTGGCTAGAGTATAGTCCTGCTAAAGATGCTGCCTTTTGTTTTTGCTGCCGATTTTCGCAGGAGAAGATGCAGTTTCCAAAGGTCACGTTGACAAATAATGTTTTACTAATAAAAATGGTTTCAAAAACTGGAAACGTGCTACAGAAAAATTTAAATGCCACCAACTATCACAATGTCACGTACATAGTTTTAATGTATGGAAAAATTACTCTAAAATAAGTATCGATACCATGCTTGATGATTCAAGAGTGGCGTTATTAAAAAAACAAGGTGAAGAACGTCTGCGAAACCGTGACGTAATGAAAAGACTTATAGATATTACAGTGTGTTTAGCAAAATGTGGAAGATCATTTCATGGCCATGATGAAACAAAAAGCAGTTCTGAGCGTAGACTTTTCTTAGAATTAATTAACCTTCTCTCTCAATATGATCCCTTGCTAAAAGCTCATTTAAGAGGAGGAAAAAATGCACTTTACGTTAGTAATAGAATTCAAAATGATATTATTCTATCTATTCAGTTTAAAAGGAAAATTAATTTCTTTATTTGTAGGTGAAACATCAGATTTAGGTCATCACGAGCAAATGTCTGTTGTGATTCGATTTTTAGAAACTTCTGATAACAGACCAGTAGAAACATTTATTAACATCTGTTAATTCGGAGTCCATTTTTAATGCATTGGATGAAGTTTTAAAGTCAGTTAAATTATAATGGGAACAGGTAATATCTGTATGTTTTGACAGGGCTTCGACAATGTCCGGAAATATTTCTGGTGTTCAGTCACGATGTAAACAAAAGAATCCTGACATATTATACGTTCACTGCTACGCTCACTGTTTGAATTTAACTCTCGTAGTTGCTTGCTGTTCTCACCCAAATAACAAATTTATTTTTTATTTTTTTTTTGGAATAATTCAATGTGTTTATTCGTTTCTTGAATGTAGTTGTGTAAGACATGCAATTCTAGAAAAAATTGCAAACAGTGTAAATTGGGCAATTAAAACATTAAAATCATTGTCAACAACTAGATGGGCATGTAGATCTGAAGCGGTTTCTGCAGTGAAGGAAAATTACGAAATTTTAAAAATAGCTAATGAAGAAATTATCCAAAACACCAAACAATCTGATGTGGGATTACTAACGCAGTTAAAATCGTTTAATTTCTTAATTTGTTTGCATGTGACCTCACCTATTTTAGTAATGATTCTAAAAGTAAATAAAGCATTACAAAATGTAAAATTTGAACTTACTGACCGCAATTAATTCTGTAAAGAGTTGACAATCAAGTTTGCAGAAACTGAGGGTTGATTCCGAAAAATTTTGAAATAAAATATATGTTGAAGTTGAAGAAATATCTAACAAACGTGGTATTACAATTCCGGAAACAAGAAAAAGAAAAGTTCCTCGCAAAATTGACCAAATGTGTGATAATCAACATGAATTTGAAAATATCAAAGATTTCGTTAGGATAAACACGTTTTATCCTTTTTTGGATTCACTTATTTCCGGAATAGACCAACGTTTTAATCAAGGAACCACAGATATAATTAGAAATATGGATGAAATACTAACTTTAAATAGTGAAGGCGATTACACTTTAATCGAAAATAAATTTAAAATAAAAAAAGAAGAATTAGTCGCGGAAGTGAGTATAATTAAATTTGATAACTCTTTCCCTAAAGGAGTGAATTTTACAGAATGGATAAATTGGATCCTTTCCTTAGACATATACAAAATATATCCTAGTTTTTTCGTAATTTTAAAAATGTTTACTACTATACCAGTCACTAATTGCTCTTGCGAACGCTCGTTTTCTAAAATGGTTCAAGTTAAATGAAAACTAAGGAGTACTATGTCACAAGAGACTAGATTCACTTCTCTTTTTATTTATTGAACAGGAAAAAACTGCCTGTGTAAAGTACGATAATGTAATAGACGAGTTTAAAGTTCTAACAGCGTCAACACGTCGAATGCGTTTATAAAATATTTCCCGTCATTATTATTTTTTATTTATTTTTTTATTATTATTACGTATTTTTATTATTATGTATTATTTTAGATTATTTGTTTTTGGTTTAATAAATTATTTTATTACTAACTATATAGCGTATTTATTAAATATTTTTAATAAGGATAGGACAACAACTGTCAATAACTATCGACAATTTAGCCTTAATGATTGTTACTGATTTGATTTTGTCATTTGTCATTTGTATGCCCCCCCCCCCCCTATTAAAAAAGCCTGCGCATGTCTATGATTTAGAGTAGTCGGAGTGTTAAAAAGTATGAAAAGAAAATTATTTTGTCCGCTCGAATGCAATATTTAAGACCCCATAGGTAGAGGGCCTCAGTAATAGCTTGAATTTTTCAAAAATTTTACTGCTGGTTATAAACAGTTTACAAAAAAATTAAAAATATTTGACAAATGTTTTTACGATCACCTTTGAATAAAATAAATTTGAAAAAAAATACGAATGAGTTTTTCAACTAAATAGGTACAATCCACTAATAATTGAATTATCAAATTTATTTTTAATTTCGATAATTTTTTTAATTAGTTTAGTTGATAACTTTTATTCGACCGTGTCAATTAATTAACAACAATATAATCTATGAAACTGTTAAATTTATTTCACTTATCTCTGTTTCTGTGTCACCATCATATAAGTGTAATGTTTTTCGAATAAAAAAGTGAGTAAACTGAATTAGGTATATTTTTAATAGCCTGTCTTAGATTCTAAAATACTACAGCATGTTACATCCATTTGCTAATACTAATTAATTTATTCCTAAATTAAATTTTGTTTACAAGATTAATTGGTGATTTTATATAAGTACACGGACACGGTAACACACTATTTCTAATGTAACTGTTAATAGCAACAATTGCTGTTATATTTATTTTCAATTCCTAATTTATCAACGGCAATAGTAAATATTCAACCTAATAACACTCAAACTCATTAAAGTTTTTTATAAACTTTGTACATGTACTATTACTATTAAAAGTGGAACATAAAACAACTGAAGCCACTGAAGGTTATACAGGGTGTCTGTAAAAGGTCTTTACAAAAACATACCACATATTTCTTAGACCAAAATAAGTCGATTTAAGTAAAATTACCTTAGTACAAAGTTGCTTCACTTGGGCTCCAGAGGGCCTTGAAATTACAATTTTTAATTCGTTTTTCCCATATAAATTTAAAACGACATATGCGATTTTGCTGAAATTTGGTATATTGGTAGAGTTTTATGTGGTAAAAAAATGGTATTAAAATTTTGTCCGATAATAATGCATAGGCGTAAGACTTGATTGTTTTAAATAATTGCACCTTTAAAAATTCTACGCCAATGGAAGAAAAGGAGTTTGAGTATGAAATTTAGATTGCGCAACTCATTTACTTTAAAAAAGGTACTCTTGATAAGACTCGATTACTCTCATGGTTTTCGCTAAATTTCTGTTTTAATAATTTAGAGTGTATAGGTTTCACAAAAATATTTATTTACAACATAATCAAAATAGAGATTTTACAAAAATTGTTCAAAATGTTCACCATTTTCACGCATACAAAGATTTATACGTCAAAGAAAATTAAAATGTATCCTTTTCATAACTTCTTCATCACCTCTAAGATTGTTTATTGCATCTTGAATACGTTGCCAGAGTTGTTCCTCATTTTCTACAGGTTTCCTGTAAACTGTGGATTTCAGATGTCCCCATAAAAAGTAATCCATCGGTGTTAGGTCTGGGGAACGTGGTGGCCAGTTTACAGGTGCGTCATTACCTCTGCCTATCCATTTGTGTGGATATTGTTCATTCAAGTGGTTTCTAACGTTTAAAGAAAAATGTGGTGGAGCTCCATCTTGCATAAACCACATATCTCTCCGAAGTTGGAGAGGTACATCTTCTAACAATTCTGGCAACGTATTTTGTAGAAAATCCAAATAATTTTCTCCAGTTAATGTTCGTGGAAGTATGACAGGACCAACAATGAAATTACCAATTATTCCAGCCCACACATTAATTTTGAATTCGTGCTAAAAATGGTTTACCTTTATTGCATGCGGATTTTCAACGGCATAAACATGTTCATTATGGGTATTAGTTATACCTTTTCTTGTAAAACCCACTTCATCGGTGAAGAGAACCTTCTTTACAAAGTTTGGATCTCTTTCTCTTTGCATATTAACAAATCGACAAAAACCCAAACGAATTTGAGGATCATGGACTAATAATTCTTGTACTGGCTTCTTATGGTATGGATATAGCAATTGTTCCCTAAGCACTTTATGAACGACATCTTTACTTACTCCTAGTTCCCTTCCAATTCGTCTGGTGCTTAATTCTGGATCTTCTTCAACACGTTCTAAAATGTCTTCTTCAACTTCAGGAATCCTTACAAAACGTTCTCTTCCATTATCAACAGTGTTGGGAGCAAAGGAACCGGTCTCCCGAAGACGTCTCTCAACAGCAGCAAAAGTTGGGTGGCTAGGTACACGACGATTTGGAAAGCTTTCAGAGTACACCCTGACACTCTCTCGAGCATTTCCTTCACAAAATCCTAATCTCGGTAACTTATCGGTATATTCTGCATTGGTATATTGTACAGCCATATTGATAAACCACGCATTTGTTTTTTTAATTATTGAGTCAGATAGAACACTTTCAATCGTTAACAAGAGATTAGATGTTAAAACTTGACAATATTTTTATTTAAACGAAACTATGGAAACCAACAATAAATTTTTTCGTATACGTATTGCAGGCAAATAATTAATATTCCTCAAAAAGTCGTACATGGCAAGAATCGAGTATTTTTGTTAAAAGTCTTGATTAGAGGTGTTGAAGAAGATATGAAAAAAGTACATTTTTATGTTTTTCATCGTATAAAATTTTGTCCGATAATAATACATAGGCGTAGAACTTGATTTTTTAAATAATTGCACCTTTAAAAATTCTACGCCAATGGCAAAAAAGGGGTTTGAGTATGAAATTTGGATTGGGTACTCATTTACTACAAAAAAGTACCCTTGATAACACTCGATTTACTCTCATGGGTTTGACAAAGTTTGTATTTTAATAATAATTGTTTATGTTCTAAAATTACTAAAATGCAAATTTCGTCAAAACCATGAGAGTAATCGAGTCTTATCAAGAGTACCTTTTTTAAAGTAAATGAATTGCGCAATCTAAATTTCATACTCAAACTCCTTTTCTTCCATTGGCGTAGAATTTTTAAAGGTGCAATTATTTAAAAAATCAAGTTCTACGCCTATGTATTAGGACAACTCTACCAATATACCAAATTTCAGCAAAATCGCATATGCCGTTTTAAATTTATATGGGAAAAACGATTTAAAAATTGTAACTTCAAGGCCCTCTGGAGCCCAAACAAAGCAACTTTGTACTAAGGTAATTTTACTTAAATCGACTTATTTTGGTCTAAAGAATATGTGGTATGTTTTTGTAAAGACCTTCTACAGACACCCTGTATAATTAAAAATAAGACGATTAAACAAAACACGCCAATTGATGACGTAGCTATGTTCTTCTTATATCAATTGGACCCTAATAGGAAATGTTTCCAGATACGGGTAATTTTAATGTTTTATAGGTATACTCCAAATATTCATTTTAATTTAACACAAATATTTTCAAATTTTTCAATTGAAGTGAGGTCTGTAATTCATGGTACATTTTCACGCCACCTCTAAGGTATTACCGCGGCGCGTTACTATTTTTTTAATGATTGGTTTGATGAAGTAAATATAGCCCACAGCGTAATGATAATATTCTCTTCAAAATATTAAAATTGTTGTTCATATCCCTGTATGTAATCCAGTGTCCATTATTTACATACTATGTATATATGTTATATATACTAACTATTGTGATTTGTCAACAAATGTTTCATTTTAACGTCACTTATAACTTAAAACGTTATTTTTAACATAATTGCTATCCATATTACCCATAAAAATGAGTAGTGCTCAAATAGTCATTAGTGTGGAAGGTGTTTCCAACTGGCAGACCTGGAGCTTTGCAATAAAACATTACCTCAAGCAAGAAATATTATGGAAAGTCGTAGAATGTTCTATGAATGATAAAGATTCTGATTGGAAAAATAAGGACGATTTGGATGAACTAGCTCTAGCGAAAATAGTTCTTATTAAACCATATCTACATTCTCATGTAGAATCTGCTGCCAGTTCCAAGGAAGCATGGGATATTTTGTCAAAAACACTAGGAGCTCGTGGGCTTATTGGCAGGTTAAATGTGTTACGACAGCTTTTTTCAGTTAAACTTAATAATTACAGAAATATTTCCGAGTATGTAACTAATATTGCAAGTTTAACACAAAAGCAAGCGAATATGGGCCATTCACTTGAATCCGAATTTGTTGCTGTAATATATCTTATTACGACCTATTTATAATGGGCCTAGAATCATCTTCAAACAAATTAAAGGATATTATTGCGAAGACGCCCTTTTCTTAAAAATACAATTTTTTTTACAAAACTTACATTTTAGTCTTTAGGAAGGAGAGTATTTTTTAAATATACCACCGGAAACACCATAAATTACTGTTTATTTTAAAAAATTTACATATTAAAGGCTTATGAGGATCATTAAATGATCATTTGTGTAAACTTATTTATTAGAATTTATAATTATATCGATGATCTAATTCTAATACCCCGTAACTGCATGGATTGACATTTTACAGGAGACGCTTTTTTTAGTTTAATAGTGCTATATATGATTGCAATAGGAGTTATTAGAGCATTCAAATTTCTCATGTAAATATTGTCCAAAGCCAATACGGTGTATTTTAACGAATGACAGAGTAAATGTTCAACCGAATGGCACGAAAATGTGAAATTTGAATTTTTTGCTGATACGGGGTATTAGAATTATACTATCGATATCTGTCATATTCTGTCAAGACAAATTAGTACGGTATTGCCAAGTGTCCAACTAAAATCAATGAAAAAAAAATATTAAAAAAATACCTTTTTTTTGACATAACATTTCCAAAATCAGTTCTATTAATTTATTACTGGTCACACCCGATGATTTATTTATCCATTTTGATTGAATTGTTGTAGTAAATAATTTTTAAATATTAATATTACGTCATCTATAAAGTAATAAACAATGTACTTTTCGAAAACTTTGAAACATAATTACTTTGTGTTTCCAAAAGTTTTTAAAACTTTTTTGAATCAAGTGAATTTATTTGTTTGATAAATGACATAGCCAGCCAAGTTAAAAAGTACTATCAACAATAAGGGAATTAAGCATTCCAAACTGAATGGCTACCAGTGGGTTTTGACGGGTTATGATATGGCAAAATTATGGCAACCCTGTAGGCCTGGTGATTTGACAAGATCAATGAAATAGATAGTTACATAGATTGATCATCCATATTTTTCAAAATAAACATAAGCTTATGCCTTAAAGTAAAAATATAAGCAATTATTTTTTTTTTAAATACCTAAAGGCTAAAAATTGGTTTTAAAACACATTTTTGCTAAACCGATTCAAATTAATAAATATTTACCAGACAATATGGTCGCTTGTAAACGATCAGCTGTGAGCATTCTATATAAATTTATATGTATCATTGACCCTGTTAATGACAACATGACAACAGGGTTGCCATATCTAAACTGTCATTACCCACTCACTGGTAGCCATTTGGACAGGTCGTTGGAATGCCTAATAGCTGAATTAGTTTCATTTGTGCTTGGTTAACTGTGAAGTCACTCGGTGGATACTTTTAAGGCATTTTTTTATAAGCTTACCACAACATACTTGGTTACAGTATTGTGCAGTATTGTGGTTACTGTGGTGAAGTCACACATAACCTATTATTGAATGTCATATGTCAAATTTAATTTAAATTTGAGGATTTCTAAACGGAATTTAAATTTTAAGAAATTTTAGAATGTTTCGATTTTATTTTTTATTATGGTATGTTCTAGTAGGGTCAGAGTGGCAACAGTGGCGCATGTGTACACACTGGTGCAGTGGGTATATTGCATAGCCCTCAGAAAGTCTAGATACCCTCAGATAAATAAATAATAATAGATAACTGAATGTCAAAAATTTACATTGCGTTTGTTTGAAAGCAACATATACAAGCCAGTTGTTAGGAGGGGAAGAGCGGGGTTTGTTAGTTTTATTATCCAGTAGCGTATCAAATAAATGTCAATAGAAATGCTTTTGATTTATATTATTTTATTAGTTTTGAGATATTTCAATGGATCAATGTTTCTAATTTAAGATGTTTATAGAAAACCGTCAAAAATGAATTTTTTAGTCGACCAATACATATATTTTTTAAATTAAAAACATACATTATTTTTATACACAAATAATTTGAATAAACGTTGCAATGATAGGTTTTAGAAATTCTAAATTTTTGTACTAATATTTTTTAATAATATCGATTCTTCTGTAAATTATTTTTATTGATTTATCATGAGTACCGCTTATATGTAATAAAAAATAGAATAAAGTATCTGTTTATTGTTAGTTCCTTTTAAGTTAATTAAATTTTGTGCACAAAATATTTATGGTTTTTAATAATTAGGAAAGTAGGGTTAAAAAAACAATTTTTATAATAGGTAGGTACCTACCTATGTAATTCATTTTATTAAATACCTAGTTGGGTTAGATCTGGAAAACAAAACAAAGACAAATGTTATAATAACAGTTTAGAATAAAGCGATACTTATGTAATAAATGATAAGTTCATACCGTTTTAAAATATTGCCAAGGTTTTCTAATACACAATATTTTGAATAATAAAACTTAATTTCGATGAATTAATTCTTGTCAGTTAGAAGTAGAACAACGTTAAGCAATTTTTTAGAGACGTTGTGTTATTGTACTCATTTGGTTTAATAACAATTAATAATGGATAATGGGGTGATTATAATAATAATAATTTAGTTGCCAACAATTTTCCTTTTACATAATTTATAAATCAAATAATTATGTGACAGGTACCTAGATAACTAAAACTAATATTCATTAACTACAGATAAATATAACCCAACAATTTTCCTACCACACAATTTACAAATTAAATTAATTATGAGACGTGATAATAAGTAAATATAATATACATTCACTTGAGATGTTGTTGGGAATGGGGTGTTAATACACTGCGACCTAAAAGATCTATTGTGCCCCCTTCTGTCACTAATGCACCAAGGAAATGTCTCAATGCCTATAACGACCCTTCCAATCCTATCTTCTCAAGGAAGTGTAGGATTTGGAGTGGCTTCGTGTTAGGTAAATCTCTCTCTCTCTCTCTCTCTCTCTCTCTCTCTCTTTTCTATTTGATATCCTCCTACTAGGCATAATGCCCTTGGATTCTGAAGTACTACACATTCAGTTAGAATGTGAATGGAGGTTTCGTCCTCCTTCTCACAGAATCTGCACTCACTATCCTCTACTACTCTCAGTTTACTAAGGTGTCCTTTAAGTCGATAATGCCCGGTAAGGATCCCTGTTACAATATGAAGCCTGTTATTGCTCAGGCAGATGCAGGCTGTAATGTATGCCTTATTTATACACTACTCAATAAAACAACACCTTGTTGCAAGCTTTTATTCTCTGGTATTCTGATAAACACAGTAATTCAGTAATGGTTATAATACAAGACAAAACTCAAGATGAAATACGAACTTGTAATGCGAGACAATGCGCATCTGATTCTTATTTAGTACTCGTGGCGGCATCTACGTACGATCTATAATCCTACGGGGTCACAGACTACAGATGACTGTGATATAAGGAGAAACACTTATATGAAGCTGCAACATAGATGGCGTCACGGGTACTAACATTACCATTTATAAATGGGTATACAGATCTCACACAGGCTTCCGATGTTTCCTGCCATGGTTTCCTGGTTATATTCACCCAGAAGTATCTTAGCGTGTCTTAGCCTTAAGAGATTGATCCAATTATCGGTTCTTATACTGCCCAATTCTTTATTAATCTCGTCGTGGACGTTTGAACGAGAAAAGTCAGTAAATGTGACCATCGCCTTTCAAGGGGATGCTTTAGATGTTCTTCAGACTGTACCTATGGAAAAAACGAATGACTTTGAAAGACTTAAAGGATCGTAAGCAGAATCGAGACAAGTCTCCAAGAATATACGAATTAGATATTTCCAGGATGATGCGATACTGGCAACCATTTTCCTACTACACAATTTACAAATTAAATTAATTATGTGACGTGTAACTATATAATAAGTAAATATAATATACATTCACTGGAGATAAATGAAACCTTTTTTTAATTTAGACAATAAGAAAACATATCATAATAATTACATAATATATTATTGTGTTATTAAAATAACATGAATAGGTAATTAAAAAATTACAAAATTTATTGGTTCCCGTACTAATACTTAGAATATTCAAATTAATTAGACAAAGACAAAAAACAATTTTATTATTTATAGTTTTTGTTCAAATACCTACTCACTTAGTTTCAGATGTAGAAGGTTCAGAATGTGACATAGTTTCCAGTTGAGGAACAGCTTCAGGATGTGAGTAAAATAAGGGCATTACTCCTTTCATTAAAAACATTTTTCCTCCTGGAGACTTAGCAAAGGCAGAATCCTCAAAATGTCTTGAACAAATTCTACTGAATACACTCTTCATCCTCACGTATACCCAAACTCTTCATCCACATATATCTGAGGATCTTTTGGAAACCTAAATAGGTATAAATAGTGTTTTTATTCATATAGGTAGGATTTCATTTAATACAGAATGCAACATAGTATACTTTAAAATAACTATGGTGTTCTAACAATATATTTTGTCATTAAAATAAAGCAATACTAAGATTTTATAACTAAAGTGAATGCCACTAGAGCCTTCTTAAATGTACAGTGTGCATAACAATATAACTTTAATTTAAAGATAGCCTATTAATAAATTCAAAGTTATTAAACACAGGCACAATAAAATAATTCGAAATTCGACGTTGAATGTTATTTTAAACTTTAAAATAAATTGTTGTTGTTTAAACCTTATTTTGAAATATGATACCCCTCAAAAAAGTGTGATGCAACGGTAATGGTTTTTATTTACTTACCTATGAAACGTTATCGAACTGAACTTGAGATACTTTCTCGAGCACACAATACAATTCACTGGCATTTTTAAGCAATTAAATGCACTAAAATAACTTAAACCACAAAAATTTTTCAATTAAAGTACGAAATAAACTCAAAATGAACCACAAAATAACCATAAAATAACTAACCTAACTGACGTAGTCCTGTCAATTTTTTGCTAACCAATCAGGTGTGTAACCAAAATAGCGAATATCCAATCAAGTCATGTAACCACTGCTATATAGTGAGAGGAGATGCTGGTTACAAATATTGCATGATAGGGCTGTATCTATTATTTATTTATTTATTTATCTGAGTAGATACCGCTTGGCGTATGCTGTCAATACAAAAAAATTACCCCATTCAAGCTTGTCGCCATGTTAGGTAAATTTATGTTTTGGCTACACTGATTTTTAGTTTGTGTGTTCTGTAATACGTGAACACCGATAATCTGCACTTTGTTATTAGTTATAAGTGAGTGAGACGCACAATTTCTAATTTCAAATTAAGAACAAAACTTTGACAAACCTATTTGATTTTCCTAGATCTGTTCAGACAGGACCGGTTTTATAAATTTTCTCGTTCTTGAAATGTCATTTTTACATGGTTATATATATTATTGGATAAGTGTTTTGTGTACATATTGCTATGAGAATTATAGAGAAATTTAGTGAGATTTATATAATATCATTCAAATTACAAGTAAACCATCTGTTCCTGTTTGGCAATATGGAGAAAATACCTACTTCAATGTCAAATGTACTATTTAAAAGAATGTGATTGTTAACCGGTCATTTATTTATATTATGAAAATAAAAACTCGAATTTTTTAACTAGGGAAAGATATACTTACATCGGTAACGAGGTATTTTTAGAAAAACTAATAGATTACTCCTATTCCTATAGTTTATTTGAAGATAAATAATAGCTAAATTATATAAAAATATGGACCTTTGCCATAAAAACTGTGCTACCAAGAGCATTTTCAAATAAACTATAATGATAATTTGATTTAATAGAGCGAGTATAAGATCTCACCTGTTAGAGAAATTGGGGCATAGGAAAGAGATTATGAAGCAGGTAAGCAAAGTCGTTGCAGAAGATAAATATATAGAAGTTATTTTAAAAATTTGATAAAAAACTAGTGGAACAACAAATGGAGCTGTCGCCATCGGAGATCCAATCAGCAGAAAGTAAAAAAAAACTTTGGGAATATTGGAAAAGGGCACAGCAATAGGCCCAAAATAATTCCTTAGTTTTTTAATAAATATAATCTTGTGAGATGCAAAAAATACTGCTAGAGTGGAGAAGCAGTATTGTTCTAATGTAGAAAACCCAGGGATATACAGCAGTGCACTAACCATAGGCGAATAGTCACTAAATTATACAAGAGTCCCATCTCGATTTTATTTTTAAATATTTTTGAGAATACCTATTATTATTTGTTACATTGAGTTTAATAAAACCACAGTTTTCGAATGTATTGAAAGTTATTTAAAAAGTACCTCTATAAATATACAGTGCTTTTCAGATAAAAGTATCCACCTTAAGTAACTTTTGAAGGACTGATTATTACAAAAAACAAACAAATACGTCAATTAATATTCGAAGGGGGAGATATCGTGCCATATTTAAGTTTGCTGAAAAAGTCACCCTTTCACCCCTTCTATCATCCCTTCAATTTTTTTAAATGGCTTCCCCCATTTTTTTATCCATTTTTGGATTGTTCTCGTTTAACTGATTTCAAAAATGTATAAAACATGGGGTTTAAAATAATTAGTTTATGATCTACAGGGTTCCATTATTTGAGTGACAAATTTTTACATCTCACCTTACTGACTGCAGCAAAATTGGATTTAGAATACATTATACCTTAATCGTACCGCTAAAAACTTGTTGAAGTTTTTTATGATACATGGTAAAGGTATTGGAGATTTGAAAAATTAATTTAAATTACTTTTATAGTGTATTTTGATACATGTGCACATTGATTTGTTGAGGCTATTTATTTTATTTGAAAATGGTTTACAGTTTACAAGAAAGAATTGAACTTGTAGGTTTATACTACAAAAATAACAGTTCTGCACGAGCTGCTGCTAGAATTTTCAACGAAACACGCCAAGGAGGTCATGCAACTCATAAGTATGTAATTGATCTTATGCATAAATTTACATCAACCGGGTCAGTTGGCAATAAAAAACATAACCGACTGGAACTCGTAAATAACGAAGCAATTGAAGTCGCAGTTTTAGGACAAGTAAGGCTTGAAAATCAACAAGCACAGTCACTGACAACAATAAGCAGAGAAGTAGGTGTTTCATCTTCCACAGTTTATCGAATATTACACAAGCATAAGTACCATCCATACAAAATTAAATTGGTTTAAGAGTTGTATGAAGATGATTTTGATCGTCGTCTTGAATTTTGTGAACTATTGAGTCAGCGCTTGACTGACAATCCACATTTGTTGCACAACCTTTGTTTTTCGGATGAATGCACATTTTCAGTTAATGGTTTAGTTAATAGACATAATTGCAGATATTGGGCTGAGAGTGATCCACATGTTGTGCGTGAATACCACACACAGAATCCTGAAAAGTTAAATGTATGGTGTGGTATCCTAGGTGACCACATAGTCGGACCTTTGTTTTTAGACGGAAACTGAAATGGAGAGTCATATCTTGAGTTATTGAGAGAAGTAATTGATCCACGTATTACAACAATAATAGAAAATGATCATAATCTTTCTGAAGATTTGCTTGTCTTTCAACAGGATGGAGCGCCTCCACATTTTGCTTTGCCAGTACGACAATTTTTAAATGAAACTTTTCCCAATCGTTGGATAGGTAGAAGAGGCTCGATGATGGAGTGGCCACCTAGATCACCGGATTTATCACCTCTAGACTTCTTTTTATGGGGTTATTTAAAAACAAACATTTATGCTACCCATCCAGAATCTTTAGAAGATTTACGACAAAGAATAGAGTATGAATGCCTACATTTAAATGCACACGGTAATGTCAGAGAGGCTTTTCAATCTAGGTTATACCATTGTATGAAAGTAAATGGTGGACATTTTGAACAATTTTTATAATAAATTTTGAAAATGAAATATTCGTTTTGTCATTGGAAACGCTTGTGACAAAATCATTAAAATAAAAGTTTTGCACAATTCAATTTTATTTTAATTTAAAATTCTGTAGATCGTAAACTAATTACTTTAATCCCCATGTTTTATACATTTTTGAAATCAGTTAAACGAGAGCAATCCAAAAATGGATAAAAAAATGGGGCAAGCCATTTAAAAAAATTGAAGGGATGATAGTAGGGGTGAAAGGGTGACTTTTTTAGCAAACTTAAATATGACACGATATCTCCCCCTTCGAATATTAATTGACGTATTTTTTTGTTTTTTGTAATAATCAGTCCTTCAAAAGTTACTTAAGGTGGATACTTTTATCTGAAAAGCACTGTATAGAAAATGTGTATATGACTAACTGGTTTTATTAATCTTTTTTTGGGGTAGGTAAATATATTTTGAAAAATTTACAATCTTCTTTTGAATAAAAGACAAAATATTTCTGTTTTTATTAACTGAACAATATTTTATACAAACATAATATATGCCTATTTAAAATATTACATTTTACAAGAATCGCATATTTATATGAAATAACTTACTCAATAAGAAAGAATTAAATGAAACAAATTAATAAACAATGGATATGAAAAATTGCTTTAACAATTTAATCCTTAGATAAACTTATTCTTACATATTGCTTTAATCAATTTATTTACTATAAAAGTATATTTCCTTTCATTTATTACATGTAATAAAATAAAGCATAAAACATACAAACTATAATATGTACCTACTTAGAACGGAACTAATATTATTGTATCAAGGTAGTAATAGTGGACATTTTCCGAATAAAAAAAAGTAAAAAAGAAGTAACGGTCGACACGTTTTTCTGACTATTGGTCTTCATCAGTACGGTGCAGCCAAGTTCAAAGGATCATGGAACGTGTGTTGGAAAAATTGTACAATAGGTCACTAACAAGGAGCCAATAACACATTTGCCGTTTCAGCTAGTATCCCCAAATTTTCTGGGCTTATAGGTACTAAAGTCACAAAATGATTCAATGGTCTTCCTATGGCTATCATTTATTATTTCCTAAAATTTTTTGGTATGCTACAACAAAACACAAATTATTTGATTTTAAAAATATACAAATATTTTTGAAAACTTACACATGAAATGTTATTCCTTCCTTGTATCTTCTACCGTTGGATGCATTGTTACATTCACGTACAAAACAACAAGAGATTTTGAAAATCCTGTAAAAATTTAACACCAAACCACAAATGTTTTTTATTAAAATAAAACACTAAACGACTAAACTAAAAAATAATGTTTTAAATAAAACCTTTACTAGAAGAACAAAATAAACAACACAACAGATAATAAAATCGATTATATACGTCGAATGCCGATCTTACGCTTATTACTAAACTTGTGCCGATTCTGTCTTGTCAGAAGTGCCAACTTAAAATTTATTGACATTTATTTATAATGGCGCCCATCTTATGGGGGGTCAAAATGTTTTTACGATGCGGTATCTAGACCTTCTGAGGGCTATGGTCACATACTTTGATTTTCTTTACTATACGGCGCAAGAGGGAGGTCCGACACGCCCAACATAGGGCCCGGCCATTTTGAACCCTATGCAACAGTTTATAGCTAAAGAATCAGATCGCTCACTCTGCGTTATTCATTCATCTCGATCTAGCCCTACTCATTTATCTGTTCCTCGTTTATCTGATCTTCCTGTGGAATTGCCTCATTCATTTACAACTGTGAATTCTGTTATTCTATCACTGCAGTTTGAACCCAATTCAAAGTTCATCCCAATTCACAAAGTTCATCTGTTCACACTTACGTATCACTACAACAATTTCGAGAACCTCTAAAGGCTGGCCCAAGACAAAATAAACGAAAGCCACGAAAATTAGGAAGGAGTATGATTGCTACGGACGCTCCCGAAAAAAATGAAATTTAGATGGAAAGAAATGCAGCTAAAAGAAGAAAGGGCACTAAGAAAAATAAAAACGCAAAAGTGATTCGACAAGTTCTAAAAAGTGACTCTGAAGACGAAATTGAAGAAACTTTGTCACTATGTGATTCTGATGATGACAATTGGTGCGATGACGAAAACATAGAAAACTGTGATCCTGATCCTGTCTTAACGGAGAAGGATCTTGAATTATCATTATCACGGATACCAAAAATGGGGGATTATGTGCTGACTAAATTTGCAACTAAAAACCAAATAATTTTTTACGTAGGACAGATACTTGAACCTAGAAATTACTCTTTAGAATATTTTTTCAATTTTTTGAGGGTAAAGGACAAATATCGTCAACAATTTCATATGCCTACTGAACCAGATTTATCCTACATCTACGAAGATAACGTACGATATATTTTACCACAGCCTACTATGTCTGGAAACACTTCAAGACAAGTCTTACTATTATTTTGCTGTAAATTTTGACATGATAAAAAATCTACGTTAATGTTTTGTTTTAATTTTTTAATTTTTTCAAGAATGGCTGTTTAATTTCCCTACTGTTTATTTTTATTTAGTTACTGCTTATTTAGTTCGAATTTCTGCAATAAAAAAATTCAGTACATCGGTTGTTTTACTAGTACCTACGTACTTAATGTTATTGCCATTTCTTTAACTGATCCACTGTGTACATACACCGAGCCACTGTGTACTTTGAAACGTGCCACTGTGTACACCTCCCGGTACACAGTGACTCATTTCATATATTTTCTTTAAATCACATTTTTTGTGTAAATCATTTATTTTAATATATTTATATCATGCAAGGTAAGTAGTAGTATTCCCAAGTTATCGTCTGCATTAATTTGAAACGAGGTAAATGATTTTGTAAGTGGTTTATTGTACATGCGCCACTGTTGCCACACTAACCCTAAGCTTATAAAGAAATGCCTCGTTAGATGTAACATATGATGTCACCAGCGTAATCAAACCTTATGAAGAAATGCTCTTGTAATATAAGTATGTTCTGGTAAGCTTATAAAGAAATGCCAGTTATACCATTTAAAACGTACATCGATACACTTAATTTTTTAAATTACGTTTAAAATTTTTTATTTTTTAAATAAAAAGGTAAGTAGCAGCTAAAAAATTTAAATACAATGGCCTTGTTATCTAAATACTCTTTTTAAAGAAATATTGAGAAATTTGAAATGTTAAGGCATTAGTCGAAATTTATATACAGAGTGTACAAAAAAGTAACTTAACATTCTAATATTTAGTTTCCTGATAGGTTTAAAAAACGGTTTAGAATAAAATTTTATGAATTAAATCAAGTTAATAAGAAATATACTGGGTTGACCATTACCCCAAAATTACGCAATAATATAGTTTTTAAATAATTTTTTGTACTTTATTAAATTTGAAATAAAACTGTTAAAACTGCAATGTGCTAACTTTATTAGCTCGATACATCCTTGCGTTATTTTGAAATAATAGTGCGCCTGGTATATTTCTGACATACCGATAATTTGATTTAATTAATAAATTTTTTATCTAAACCGTTTATTGTAAACCTATCAGAATTCAAAAAAATAAAGAGTTCCCTGACACACACTATAAAAGTACACTCGTCCTTCCACGTCCTAACTACCTTAGAAGCGGGCGCTTTTGGTTTGATGTTTCGAAATTCGCCTGTGCTCTTTTTACAGTTCCATCGTAAGAGCACGCTTCGCTCGTCCCACTCACCTACTAACCACTACAGATGCAAGCGAGCCCGCCCGGCCGACGTTTCGAAATTCACGCGAATTTCGAAACGTCGGCCGGGCTCGGACTTGCGCGCTCTTGTTACACCTACACCCTAATAGACTGAACGCTCATCCCACCCGCTTCCTAACCACTGCATAAGCGAGCGAAGCGATCGCGCCCGGCCGATGTTTCGAAATTCGCGCGAATTTCGAAACGTCGGCCTGGAGCGCCCTTTTTGCACCTATACCATAAGAGCACGGAACACTAGTCCCACTCACTTCCTAACCACTACAGAAGCAAGCGAGCGAAGCAAGCTCGCCCTTATTGCACCTGTACCATAAGAGCACGAAGCGCTCGTCCCACCCACTTCCTAACGTAGTTTAAAATGACATTTTTACATTTACAATGTCGTTTTATTCTCCATTTAATACAACGGTTGAATCGGTCCTTAGTGGTTAGCAGGTGGGTGGGTACTACCAGCGAAGCGTGCTCTTACGGTGTAGGTGTAAAAAGGGCATTTGCGAATTTCGAAACATCAACCAAACACGATCGCTTCTAAAATAGTTAGGACGTAGAAGGACGAGCGTAGGTGTGTCCAGGAACTTATTCCAATAGGTTTACAAAAAGTGTTTTGGATAAAAAATGTATAAAATAAATCACAGTTTAGATGTGGCAACCCTGTGGGCCTATTGTCATTGACGGAGTCAATATTACATATATAGTTATATAGATTGCCAAAAGCGTGTTGTTTGCGAGCGGCCATATTGTCTGGCAAGTCTCCATTATTTTGAATTGATTTAGGAAAAATGTGCCAATTTCCAAACATAGAATATATTAAAAGTATAATTTCCTACATATTTACTTCGAGGCATAAGCTTATGTTTATTTTGAAGAACATGGATGATCAAATTATATAACTGTCTATATCATTGACCCTATCAAATCATCAGGACTACAGTGTTGCCATATTATAACCTGTCAGTAGCCTGTCATTTTAAACGGGCAGCCATTTTGTTTGGAATGCCTAATATCAGGGCTGGTATATCTAAGGGGGTCGCGACATAGGAGTCCATTTTGGACGCCATTTTTTTCGAAATAGTAGTCACATAGTAGTCGCCATTGATCTGGCAACGTGGCAACTTGTAGTCGCCAGGTTTACCAATATAAGAAAAAAAATCAATGTCATTTCTTAAATTACATTTCCATTATAAAATGCCCATATTTTTTAGGATAAAATATTTCAATTTAATAAATTATTAATTTCAGATGTACATAAAATACGTCTGGCAAAGTAGATCACTTTCAATTTTGTGCTGTTTTAGTTTTGTTTATTTTAAAAGGTAATTAAAGAGATGAAGACAATTTTCTTATAGATGATGCATAACAAATTATTGCTGCCTTTTTTAGAGCTCCAGTCCCGTAAGTCTATTTATTTTAGATCTTTTTAAATTGTTGGTAGGTATTATTCACTTCATTTGTATGTTTTTAGTTAATTTAAATAATTTTGTGTAATATCTTGCGATTTGTTTTCTATACATTTTAGCATGTATTTGTTGTCTACATCTTACAAAGGATGGATTTGAAATACCTTTACAACAGAGGTACTTTCCTAAAACTGGCCGAAATTTGAAACTGAATACAGTTCTTAGAGAAAATCTCCAGTAAAAAATGTCTGCATGCAGAATAACAGTAGCATAGATTAACAAAGCTGACAAAAGAGTTGGACAAACCTTTGTCTAGCTTTCTTAATATTTCAGGACAATAGTGTTAACAGCAGATTACAACAAAACATCCAAAGTTTAGTAATCAAGCAAAATATTCCGGTATCTATATTTTTATTCAAAACTTTTGTGTTTCTACTCCAATACTAACCATATAGAAGCATATGCATTTTATAGTATTTGCAAGATTCGGATCAAATGTACCCACAATTTATAAAGATTATTAAACTAAAATAAAACATTTCAAATAACACTTGCTTTTATGTTAAATATGTTTTTATTAAATACATAAATTAGTCTCAACCACACATTTTTTTTTGTTTTTACTTCTAGTGTAAAAGTGACTACTAATTCAGTCTTTCAAGTTTATTATTTATAGAGACCAGCTACTACAAAATATCTTATTGATGATAACTAATTTCTCTTTAATAATGGTTTTGCATTTATTAACATTTTACAGCACTTTGTTTATATGAAACCTCTATTTAACTCTTAATTAAATCAAGTAATTACATTTTCATATTCAACTTATGTATTGTTATTAGAACTTGGTCACTTTTTTTTACTTTGAATCTTTTGACTGTGGTAACAGTCCATTCACCAAACCACAAAGTCACTTAAAAATGTTGAAAGAGAATGTCATAAAGGTAAAATTCCTTCTTCTATCATGTTTTTCATGCAATTTTAGGTTGTAAACGTTTTGTCCAACACCTTTTTTACAATTTATCCCAAGCAACACTATGAAAGATTTAAATCCTGGATTTACAGCATTCAGTTTTGAGATGAGTGCAATCACAATGTAGTTTAAGAGATAATTTTCACATGAACACTTATTTACCACAGCACAAACGCATGTACCTATTCATGTAACATTAAAATAAAGTGGAAACAAATTGCATAATTTGGTATATAAAAAAATACAAAATGTTTTTAGTTTTAATTCGACATTGGACTACGAGGAAAACTGGTTCATTCCACTTGTACCATATTGACATTATTATGCACGATGCTCGTTCAAACGAACGTCAGAAAAGTGTTGCCAACTTAAGCTGACTACTATTTCCCCCCTAGCCTCAGTCACCCCCTTATCCATTTACTGGGTCTATGTCGCGACCCCCTTAGATATACCAGCCCTGGCCTAATATAAAGTAATAATAAAATTATGTACAAAAGTTTTTGAAAAGTACTTGTTTATTACTTTATAGTTGATTTAATATTAATATTTAATTATTATGTACCATAACAATTCAATCAAAATGGTTCAATAAATCGTCAGATATGACTGAAAATAAATTAAAGAAGTACTTTTTAATGTGTATGGAAATGTTATATAAAAAATAGGGTAATTTCTTTTTCGTTGATTTTAATTACACTTGGCAAAACCGCGAATATTTGAATTGACATAACATGACAGATATAATTCTAAATTCTAATGAATAAGTTTACATAAATGATCAGTTAATGATCCTCGTAAGCCTTTAATATGTATTTTTTTTAAACGTTAAATTATGGGGTTTCCGGTGGTATATTTGAAAAATACTCTCCTTCCTAAAGCCTAAAATGTAAGTTTCGTAAAAAAAATTGTATTATTAAGAAAAGGGCGTCTTCGCAATAATTACCCTACGGTTTTTTATGGAACTAAAAAGAGTAACTATCAGGAAAATCAGAATATTAACCAAGATAAAACTCATAATAAGTATAAAAAGAAGTACAAATGTAATATTTGTAAGAAATTGGGTGATCATAAAAAGGGCGATTGTCCACAGAAGAACGATGACTCTTCAAGTAACAAAAACAACCCAAGTTCATCTAATAGCACTAATAGCAGATCAAATGTTCAAGATTTTATGACTTCAGCTGATTCAGTGTGTTTTGATGACTAATATGAATAAGAAATATGATCGTGAGTTGTTTGTAGATTCAGGTTGTTCTATGCATATGTCTCTTTACAATGATTGGATGGATAATTTTAATTCTAATACTCCCTCTACTGAAGTAATTTGTGCAAATAAAGAAACGATTTTTTTAAAGGTACAGGTAATATTCCAATACTTACTGAAAATGGTACCAGAATTATCCACAAATCTTTTACCTGTAAGTAAAATGACAAATAAAGATTTAATTTGTGTTTTTGATATTAAAGAGTGCAGAATTTACAATAAAAATTATATTTAAATTTTTGGTAAAGAATGTGCCACAGACAGTAGATTTAATGGAATGTTTAAAAAGATACCATTTCTACTTCTGAAGTTTCTAATTCAGAAATTAATTATAATTCTGAATTCGTTCATACTGCTAATATAACTTGTTCAAAAATATAGCATAAGCGTTTAGGTCATTTAAATAGCAAAGATATGAATAAATTAAAAGAACTTGTAATAGGTATTAATTTTAAAGGAACTTTTAATGAACCCTGTGTTAGCTGTTTAAACGGAAAGCAAACTAAACAACTATTTAATAAATCTAGTTCAAGGACAAAAAAAGTCTTAGGGCTTGTTCACTCTGATATAGCAGGTCCGATGGAAACTCAGTCCATTGGAGGTTGTCACTATATGCTTATATTCGTAGATGATTTTTCAAGGAAAAAATTTATATATTTTTAAAACATAAATATGAAGTACTTAAAAAATTCAAAATTTTTAAAGCCATGGTAGAAAACGAAACTAATAAGAAAATTAAAATTCTTAGGTCTGATAATGGCGGCGAATACATAAGTAATAATTTTATCGATTTTCTAAGTGAACTTGAAATTAAACATATTGTTACAATTCCAATGACTCCTGAACTTAATGGTGTAGCTGAGAGAGCGATCGTTCCATTTGCGATAAAGCAAGGTGTATGTTAGACGATGCTGGATTTCAGATATCACACCTGAGAAAGCTTGGTCAAAAATTAAACCAGATTTATCAAATCTCAAAATTTTTGTTTGTCGAGCATTTGTCCATAAACCTGATCAACTTCGACAAAAATGGGATACTAAAAGTGATGAATATCTATTCATAGGATATTGTGAAGACTCCGTAGGATATAGAGTATACAAAAATGGTAAAGTGACTCGTGCTAGAGATGTCTATTTTCTAGAAAACTCACAACTTCCAGATAGTCAGTTGCTAGCTGAAGCTCAGGGGCGTGCTGTCCATGGAAACGGGGGAAGCACCGCTTCCCTACACTTTGAAATTTAAAATTTTTAAGTTTACAATGCATAGAAATTTATATTAAATTAGGTACTATATTTTCTCTGAAACATTACATAAACTTCGTAAATGTACTAACAATTCATTCATTGTGTAAACGTACAAACGATCTGTCAGCAGAAGCGCCTCTTGAAATAACCTGTTCATCTTCCAAGTGATTTCGCTTAGTGTTATTGGCCCTGCTTTGCAGCGACAGTTTCAGTCTGTTGCACACGTGAAATACGGTCGAGAGGCAGCGATTAATACGTCGCCTTACGCTTATTGCAATTCGCACCGCGAATCGACGTGTGAGGAAAATCTTAGATTTTAAGTAGATTTCGGTTTGTTTTTCGTAGTTGTTTTTCTTTTTGTAAAATGGAGGAACTATATACTGTGCCTGTGAACAATAATAATGTGGTAAATTGTGTCTGTATTGTGTGCTCTTCATTAAAAAAAGGATTTTCAAGTAGAAATTTTGAAGAGAAAATGGACATTATTAATTCTAATAGACTAAAGGATCCTATCAATTTAGAGACGAAAGTAGAAAAATGAGCAAAGAAATTTACCAGGAATATTCACGTAGGGTTGGTTCTATGAAAAGTATGAATGGTTAACCGGCTGCAAAACTTTAAAGAAATTGTTTTGCTGGCCTTGCCTACTTTTTAATATAGTCGAAAAAACACATTGGAACTCAGTCGGTATTACAGACTTGAATAATTTTTACAAAAGTGTAAAACGACATGTAAATAGCAAATCTCATGTAAGTGCTACAATTAAAGAAAAACATTCGGTTCCTATCGCACTGAACATAATTTGGACAATCATTTAAAAATAAGCAACAAAATTCACAATGAAAGGATAAAAAAATAGGGACGTCTTACAACGATTAATAGATGTAACTTGTTTCCTGGGAAAGCATAAACTAAGTTTTAGGGGTCACAATGAAGCAAGTGGATCCACCAATCGAGGAAATTACATGGACCTTCTAAGTTTTTTAGCAAAATACGATAATACCCTAAAAAATCATTTTATTGGTTCGACGACTTTGCGAGGTACCTCAAACAGAATCCAAAATGATTTAATTAAATGCACTGCCGACGTTGTGATGGATCACATTAAAAGTGAAATTAAAAAAGCACCTTTTGTATCAATTGCGCTTGATGAAACCACAGATGTAGCAAACTTAAGTCAATTATCCATTGTTGTACGATATGTATCGGATGGCATTCCTCATGAGCGATTCTTAGGATTTTTGTATAAAGTATAAATAAATGTCAACTGCTGTATCAACTGTGCGAAAAATGGTGGAGAAAATAAAAAAAAACAGTTAAATGTTTTTTTTACGTTTAAATTAACCAAGGAAGCTTTTCAATGGTAAGTTTTTTTTATAGTGTCTAGTACTAAACTAGATAATAAAGTAATAGTAACACTTCAAAAATCTCAATCTCGAATCTTATTTCACTAGTGATTGATAACCACGAGAGCCACCCTTGATGTAATAAAACTTGTCCGAGAAAAAAACGTCCAAATCGTGATCCTCCCACCACATACGAGTCAAAAGATGCAACCCTTGGATAGAAGCGTTTATGGGCCTTTGAAAAGGTGCTACAGCAATGAGTGCAGCAACTGGCTTTTGAATCATCCTGGTATAGGGATTACAATTTACGAAATTAGTGAGTTATTAGGAAAATCGTACGCCAAAGCATTCTCCGCGAACAATATTATTTCTGGGTTTAAATTAAGTGGCATATTTTCCTTTGATAACAACATCTTCAGAGATGATGAATTGTTTACCTTCATCTGTAACAGATCGTTCTTTTGTAGTTGATGAACAAATTACTGGTCCATCTTCAAAATCAGATAAATTACTTATTGCTCAGCCTTCAACTTCAAGTGGTGCCCATCAAAACGACCCAGAGGAAGTAGAGCCGTTACAAGAACATCAAGAAAAAAATAGCTCCACAAGTTCGGAAAACGACGATTAAATATCATTACCTCTTCGACACTTACTGAAACTTTTGAAAAAAACACTGATTACAATCTCGAAAACATTAAAGTTGACAGTTTTATTTTGGTTGCATAATTCAAAAAGAAGATCACTAAGCATTTTATTGCGAAAGTAATTAAATGTTTTGACGATGGAGAGTTTGAAGTGTCATTTTTACGAAGGAAAGTTTGTTTTTCCGGACATCCCATATATATCCACTTTATCAGAAAAAGAGATTGTTTTGCACCTTCCAGAACCAGTCAATACCGGTGGAACGGCAAGAATAGCCAGGTCCTTTAAATTTGAAATTGATTTTTCTAAATATTCCAATGTTGTTTAAATTTCCTATAGGTACATTTTTTCTCATACTTATGTTTATTTTTTACTTACTTTAGGTTATGGAGTACCAGTTATGTTCATCTGAAAAATAATTATATTTTTTAGTTAGTAATATTATTTAGTTTTTCTTTTACGCTTGTTTATAACCCATTTTATGATATAATAAAATCAAGTTTTGCTGACTTATTTTTTATGGTTGGTTAAAAAGAGAAATATATTTACTGTGTGGAAAATTATCAAACGCGTTTAAATTGCTTTAGATGAAAAAGTAAGAGGCGATTCTTTAAAAAGGTGGTCACTGTTGGCGGCTCTCCCCTACTATATTATTTTTATGGTTTTTTATTCTTTTATGTAAATATTATTTAGTTTGTCTAAGTGGAATTACAGTCTCTGCGTCAATTTTATAAACAATATTTGATTGATTTATTTTACTAATTTTGGGCTTGAAATTTGAGACTAACGTTTTTGTTGTATTGTTAGGTTTTCGAGCAATTTTAACATTATATTTAGAAAACATTTTAGACACTGTTTGTATTCATTTTCCATATTTTTATAGATATATTGACTGCACCAAAAGAAAAAAAAATGTTTTTGCGAAACTTATGTAGTGCTTAATTAATAAAAAAAAAACTGTTGACCGAATAAAACTAGGAACTTTTTATGCATATAAAATTCTACTACAGTCAGGAAATTATCCTTATTCAAGTATCACTCAAATGTAATGTGGTTATAAAATACAAAGTTTATAAAGTTAAAATAAACCATAATAAGCAATCATATTAATTGCTAAATTTCACGACAATTTATATATGAATCTATCGACGAAATTTCTACAATATTTGTCACAACTACAGTCCACAACTCTACCCTGTAAACCGCAAGGAACTTTTGGGTAGGCAGCGAAAATTTAAGAAAAAACACCGCTAGCCTTCGATAAGGCGCTTTCGCAATTTTTTCGAGTTTCCGATATTGTACCACAGTATTGTTCTCATTTAAGGTTCTGGCAATAACATAGTATGTACATTCTCGTTTTCCAATACTCCCTAATGTTCCAAAACCCATTTAAGAGTACTCTTAATATGTCCTTTCAGGACCTGGAGAAACTGATAGGTTTTTAATGATAATAATCCCATTTTTAGTAAATAAATGTTTGCTCATAAAGAATAAGGTATTTTATGGTCGCCGAGTTTCTAAAAGATCAACACTTTCAGCCAATTATTTACAAAATATTTTATTTCTAATAATATGTTTTCTATTTCAGTTTATGAGAAAAAATGGCTAGAACCAACCCATTAACAATTTTTCTACTGTGTCTCCAACTAGTTCTAGGCCAAAATTATTCGACCAACATTGAAAGCACAGCTACAATATTAAATACCACTACGGAACCCACTCCAGTAACATATGAATACGTAATTAGACTAATTTTCGGCTTAGAAAATGAAAAAGTTTCAACATTTTTACTAGACACGATTTTCAACAATTCCAACAACATCACTACAACAGACATAATATCTCTGTATTCACTAGATTACTTAAATTTAACTTCCACGAATGACATGTTAGAAGAAATACATTACAAACCCTCCAAAGCATTAAGCGTCGATGGTTTGGAGAAGTACTTATCTGATTTTGGCATCGATTTCAAAGATTTATACAACGCAGTTTTTATTACACATTTAAAACTTACTGGTTTACCATTAAGAAAATTTTTGATTGATCTGGGAGTTAATATTGGAGATTTTTCTGACGCCATAACTTTTGGAGAACCCGATCCATTCGAAGTTTTCAAAAAAGGAAATTTTTCTGAGAAGAATTTGGACACTGCCTTAGAAAAACTAAATAAAACTAAAGACGATTTATTTGAAGCTTGCAAAATTGAAATTTTGAATAACGTAAGATCAAAATCAACGGAAGAGTTCTTAAATATATTGAAAACGTACAATTTTGATAGAGTCGAAGCAATGAACCTCTGGAAATACCTAGAATTAGACCTAGAAAGTGTAGAGCGTGTGACGGTATTTGCCGATCTGCTAGACCAAATAAAATTCAATTTAGAAAACACCTCTTATTTAGGTATCCTCTCTGCAAATAAAGTAGCTATTAATAAAGAAATTTACAAAAATATCAAAGAAAAAATGGAGCTTTCGAAAATTTTCGCTCAATCTATTTACGATAACACAACTGTAGAATTAAAAGAAGAAAAGCCTTATTACGAAAATATTGTAACGCTAAGTCTAGAAACAGACAATTTTACCACCTTCATTGAAGTAGCAACTACAAATAAAGATCTCGAACATTGCCAAATTATAACTCTGGAAAATGATACATTAATATCGCAATACGTAGAAAAAGTTACAAACAAAGACGATACATTAGAGGTTAGTACAGAAGATTTTAATATCACTAGTTTAATACAAGGAAGTCCGTTGATATGTGATAATAAGGTATACGGTTTGGCCAAAGAAATTAATGATGATGAGATAGTTTTTGATGCATTTATAGTTGATTCTGGAGCAATTAATATAGTATTCAGTCCAGTTTTGTTTGTTTGTTATTTTGTTATTTATTTACAACTGTAATATATTGTAATAGCATAGTATTTAGTTAAAAAGTAAAGAAATTGTACATATCGTTGTTAACACATTAAATTATTAAAAAAAAATCTACTACTTTTTAACCGACTTCTAAAAAGGAGGAGGTTCTCAATTCGCCGCAATATTTTTTTTTATGTATGTTCAGCGATATATCTTTCAACACGGTGACCGATTTCAATGATTCTTTTTTTGTTAGAAAGGGGATACTTCAGGAGTGGTCCCATATAAATTTGGTCAAAATCTAATAATTGGGTCTATGAGAAATTCCTCAAACTCTTCATTTTTTATATATGTTTAGCGATAATGCTTTACCACTTTGTACGATTTATATGATTATTTTTTTGTTAGTGCCTCAGGGGTGGTCCCATATAAATTTGGTTAAGATGTGATGGCATCTGCACGTTTTTGAAGTCGGTTTTTTTAAATTTT